>JABASC010001898.1:0-20396 GCA_019776185.1 Plutomurus gul | reverse complement strand
AACTAGCTTTCACCATAGCAGTGAATGCAAAATTCATAGCCTCCGCTCGGGAAAGTCAGTTTCTAGCGTTACGTGAAATGGAACCTTAAGGGTTTACTCACACAAACCACTGGGAATCCTGAGTGGCTCTTGGGTAAAAGCCACAGTCATGGTCTCCGCAATATCGGGAAATGAGAACACCATCGAATCGAGTAACGTGAGTGCAGTACTCGTTGGGTTAGCAAACGAACTACGAATCGAGTAACTACAATCAGCTATCGGGTAACACCAACACCTCTGCTGCAGCCATGTGACTTTCACCCGAGTTTCCCTTCTCATTCTGAAAGCTATTTTATGGCCTTTCTTTTCTTGGCAAAGTGTCAGATTAGTAGATATACTTACTCGGATCGGGAAGCATCCGGTTATAAAAGTGGTATTGACCGCAGCTCCACCATTTGCGTTACTCATAACGTCTATTGAATTTTTCAGGTCAGTTCATTTGTACCATTTTAAATTGTATGGTATGCCTTCGGCCTTGCCTCGTTTACTCCCATAATCACCAAATAATAAAAGCAATCTCTCTCTTTTTTTTAAAGTCTTCCACTTCTTGTAAAACATCACCATAGGGATTCACAGTTCACATATTAAAATAATATAATTTGAATTGATTATTCAACCGTGTTTTCTGTCTTTGTTATTTTATTTTCATTTTTTATTCTTTATTCATTATTGGCGTTCGCTGAAATGAAATTCATGTAACTTTATTTTTGACAGCACAGCGGTAAAAGGGTGCAAAGGTAAAAAAATGAATAAAGGTTATCGTCGTTTATGAAAAAATTGATTAATATACATAGAGAGAAAATGTTTTTCAAAAAAATTGTGCAAAATTTAACAATACGCGGAAAACAGACAATAATAATATTATAGAATTTAAAATCAATTTAGCCCAAAACGATCAAATTGGTGTTAAAATAAGCTACTATCATTTCCAAGAACATATTTTTTAAATTGTGGTAGACGGAAGGCGGAATAATCAAAGGTTACCATTTTAGTTGTCAGTAATAGTGTAATGGCAACTCAGAAGACACGCTCCTACATTTCTTTCCGTGTATTTTAATAGGGAAATAATTTCACACCTCCATTTAAGACATTTTTAAAGTATTGAATTTGCAAAGTAATGTGTTTATTTTTTTATATATTTTTTAGATCAAATACGACTTAGTATACACGAGGATGTGCGAACCAACATCAACAAATAATTCCACATCTACGAGTTTGGCTATAAATGGAAATGGTTTGCATTTCTCTATCAAAACACTAGAGCCATCAGAGCGTCCTGATCCTGATACAGTGTCAGCTACCCCGCCCATTGTTGTATCCAATGGTAATGGTTCGTGCATTAACGATGAGGACACGCCATTTAAAGCGGAAAACCCGTCTGGGGAATTAGGTCGTGTAAATGCAACGGATCAGTTACCTACTTTGCCGGTGTCACTTTCAGAAGATAAATGTTGTGAGGACGCATCCTTATCCATCAAACCAACCGGAGAACATGAAAAAGTACGATCAACATCATCAAGAAAGCGATCGTCCAGATCTCAAAACCTTGGTGACAGTGGGTCTATGAGAAATAAAAGTTCATCGAGCAGTAGGAAGTTGGCCTGGCACAAAACAGAAGACGGCAATTTTACTGACATACCTTTGGATTTAATCGAAAGTTCAGATGTCAACCGTCCAACTGAGCATGTTCCCATAAAGTTTCAATCTATTGATGACGTGCCTGTGGAAGCCAGAAGTTTACTTCCGGTTAGTGACATTATTGGACCTTTCTCTAAAGATTCTTTACCTTTGTTTCCTATGTAAGACTTAATCTCGCACTCTTGGTATTTGCCTCCTAGTACAACGTAACTATATGTGTCGCACCCAAAAATCGAATTACTTAATCCATTTATGCGAATGTGAGAAACACTATTAGTTTGAGTTTATCGTTTACATGCAGTGTATAAAATGACTTTTACTAGAAATACATCTTTGTGTTACGGAAAGGATGTTTGCGCTAACCTTACTGTTGTTATTTTATAATTACTTCATTGTATTGTATGAGTATGAAAGGCAAAAGGAGATTCTAGACACTGTTTTACCAGCACGCATATTAAGTACTGTATAGTTAGCTCTGTATGAGCGGCGGCGCATGCATAGGAACATTCACATTGGGCAAGTGAACTTAGATGTTCACTTGCCCGTACCTTTTAGCTCAGCTCAACTAATTGTTTCTTACATTTTAGCAGTACGATTCGCTTTACAATTAGCAACGTATTTGCTGAATAAATGCCCATTGCGAATTGCGTTTGGAGCGTTTGCTATACACATACATCACATCACATCTTCAGAGAACTAATTTTGCTATGTACGTACGCTCGTATGCTAACATCAGTATGAAGGAGTATGGTTGAACGCTTTACAAAACCACTATAACCCCGTTCATTGTATTGGTTGAACATTGTACGTCTGTGTGCGTTTGTGTATTTCGTTTGTATGAGTGATTAGACTACGTACTTATTTATCTTGAATGGAGCCGACCAGTTATGTATGTAGTTTTGCCATGTCATACATACTAGAAGGATAATAGAAATGTTTCCGTTGTGTTTCTGTTTCAAAGATGTATTGAATTATTTAATTTTTCCATCTGCCATCTACGCTTAGCAGTCTTGTAAAGTGCCGGCTTATACGTATTCACACGGCTGACAAGAATAATGACAACTGGAAAGCTTTCAGGCAATAACGATTATCTCCAGATTCTAGCTAAATTAGGTTTTTGGGCACAGTGACGTAAGTAAACTATTAACACCGGTGCACTAGTGATATTGAAGATATCCTTTATTTAGTATTTGCTTGCTGTTGTGCACTGAGACTCTGCGAAGCAGCACACATGTAATAAGATCCACAGATAAAGCTAAATACTTAATGTGTGTGTGCACGTCTACACATAGTACTACACGTATTATTTGTCTACTGTATCTTTTCCTCTCCTCCTCCACAGACAGTAGTTGTAGTTGGTTCGACCATAATCGAAAAGATTCAATGTTACACAGTAGGTTGTAAGTATAATGACGTGTAGTTTATGTGCTTGAAGCATGAACATGAAGCATTGAAAAGATGAGAAACACGACAAGTGCATGTGGCACAGAGAGCTTAAAGAGAAGCAGACAGAGAGAACATAACATATCTGCTGTGTAGTATACTTACACCTTTCCCATCTCAACTTATAGGTCGAGCAGAGTAGTAGCAGTGAGGGTTTGTGGTGAAGTTTAGTTTAATCGAGGATAAAGCACGCTCCTCGAGGAATTATTGCCATTTGAAGTGATATTGCTGCACACACAACATCCATTCCTCCACTCACTACATAGCTAACAAGTTAAGCATATCTCATGCTGTACCATTTGAGTGACGCTGCGTTCCATTCCACTTGTCAATCCTGTTAAAAGTCTCCTTCAAATGGTTTTTGGAATTTATACCAGCACTGGGAAAGCTCTAACACAGACGAATTTAATTTTTGTTCACATTTTCCACTTTTATAAGTTGACATACAGTAAACACTTTAGCCCACTGCTGTATCATTGTTATTAGGAGACAAATACAAAGGTTTAGGTTTCATTTGGGTCAGTATCAGAGAGTTCTGTGTTGTTTTTAATAAAAGACGAGACAAAATGGGACGTCATTATCAAACTGTAGATCGCATTGGGGTAAGTTCAGTTTTATTTCTTTTTTACATACAAACCAGTCGCAAGATACATAGGGTACGAACGTGACACAAGTGTGGGCCTGTAATATTGGCGTTCATTAGTTTCATTAGTGTTCTCTATGTGTGTACAAAGTTAAAAACGGAAGGTTTTATTCCATTGTACAAGTAATGTCACAAATATTGTTTCAAGCACTAATTATGGACAAATAATCAATCAAAAACGCAAGTTGTATGTATCTATGTAATACTTAATCGTTTGTATTACGTAAAGTAGTACCTGTCTCCTTTAACCGTCATGTGTGTGTGTGTGTGTGTGTTGTGAGTCACAGTAGTAAACTGCAGTACTACATATAAGTATGTAGCATCGGTCTATGTAGCACACATTCATTCTCAAATTTGCCCTTTCCGCATTCTAAGTGTACATACATGTCTATATCTCTAATATCGAATCGAACCTATTCACTTCAAAATGTGAACAGGCTTATACAAAATGAAAGGAACTCCTTTGTTATTTTCTTATCGAAAGTTCAGTGGTATAAAGTCATTGGCATACAATCGATGTGTACATTATTTTTCCCCGCAATTCACCCTTGCAAATTTTATCAATTATTTGGTGTACTAGTGTACTAACCGTCTCACTAGAGTGTCGGGTGCCTGCGAGAAATACTGTACTCAAGTCTCAACCTAATAAAATTTGTAATAAGGATTGTCCACATTACTTTCCCTTCGTGCCTCCTACCTCTTATTGTTAGTTGGTGCATAAATGCACAAGAAATAATAAGTGGTGCTATAAAAACTCCCTGTGAGAAGTGTGCCTGAATTCCTGCAGAAGGAAATGAGAAACACTTTTTAGTGGTCTGAATGAACGACTTAATCCGTAGGAGACGGTTTATATACAATAAATATATACGGGTAAGAGTCGTTACTCTGACCATTTAAGACAACAAAACTCAATGGGCTCCCAATACATGTTCAAACGGTGTTGAAATATAATGCCCTGGGCTGTTGTACTTATTGTTAGAGAGGTTATTAAGGAACTCAGCTACTTTCTAGATGGTTTGTCCAAATGGTTTGTCGGTCCTTCTGTCTTCCATTGACCGTATATGTATCTCCAGAACCATTACAGTTATGATGTTAAAACTTTCTGTGTGAGCTCTAGGGCTCTAGGAAGCTTCTGCCCAAAAATTAAGTCAATAGGTCACAGGGGTCAGTTTTAAATTAAATCACCACTTATAACATGTAGGAAAGACTTAGCACTCAGAGATGGACATTTCACTATTACTGCTACTCACAATCAGTCAGAGATGGGGGAATAATGTTACATACATACATTAAGATGTTTCAAAGCCTGTCAGCTTTTTTGATGTTCCCCGAATCTCTGTTTTATGTGCTTTTTGAAAAGGTTTATTTTGCCAACTTTCCATTACACCTTTACTGCCCTAAGTTAGCCCACGTTTTTTGTGGGGCGATAGCATAGAGGTATACATAATATTATGTATGTTATGGATAGCCATATTTTCGTCTTCCAATGAAAGATCCCAACGTGTTAATTTATGTCACATATTTGTAAATGTGGCGAAGCACACCAGTACACACATGGACATGACACGTATGTATTTGACGCATTTCTAGCACTTTACATTCGTGGTGGTGGTGAATAATCACACTCAATGTTCACAAATAGTGTTTCAGATATGACATTTGCAGCTTTTCAGATAAGCGAACACCTTGCGGTTGGCTCTGAATTGATCGAAAGTTAGCGGTGCAGTAATATTTTTTCGGACAGATATAAATATTTCCATTTGTTTATAAACTACTACGTATATACGTAGGTATAAAGTTTGCATTGGTATAGGTGGCATATTCAGGAAGCTACTACTGATAAGGAAATGCTATATGGCTATATAATACATAAAAGTCCAAGGGTGTACGTTTGTACGTATCACAGCATTAAACTGATATTGGTTCTAGGTGCGCTGTAACCGTAACGAATAGATCGGTTAACTGGTTAATAACGGTTGAGTAAAAGTAAGTCTAGTTTTATACAATTGTTCGTTGGACCCACATTCAATGGCATAATTTTTGAGGCATCATTCAGTCAATACATAGTTAAAGTTCATGCATGAATGATCGAAAGCAAGTAAATAGTGACTGGTCGAATTATAAGGTACACTTGTACATGTTGGCTGGTTGGTAGAGGTTAGCGGTTGGTTAACTCACACTCACAACTTAGCAGTGAAAATTCTCAGAAGAATGTACTTAGCAGACATGTAGACATACGTGAATCTTAGTAAGGCTCCACTAGACTCCACTCTGATGTACTTGATTAAAAACTTTGTGTGATTGTAGATGAAGGAAAATATGATGATTGTTGAATATGATGAATTTTAGCTTAACTTGTGTGATCCACGTTGTTCATATTTGTTCTGACTACGACCGATTATGACGCAATCTATTAAACATTAATCGCTGACTTTTGACCAATTTAGCAAGCTCATCTAAAATGTATGAATGGAAGGATAGATCACATTCGCTATACATGATGGTATCGCTGCTTCGTTTTCCATTTCCACCTTTCTTCGGTTGCTTCATCCTCTCTTTTTTGTGGAAGCTATTGTGTATACATAAATATGTGCGCCTACTCCTAAACTTGAACGAGTTCCCAAAATAGTCTGTTGAAGATTCTGTGTATCATTATTGGCTGGTCGTCGTCGTGTGGTAATACTCTCTTAGGGAAGTGAATAATAGGGTAGCATCCGCTTGAAGTCTACTAAAGGAAGCTAGAATTTGGCATAGACGCAGAAAGCAAACTGAAGACGAAATCACAAAGTTGCGACTCCATCTCGATCTCAATGGCAAAATTTGTTCAGTCAATTTCGCTCAAGTATCAAATAATACGCCTTTGTGATCCCATTAGAGGGGGAATATCATAACCTTAATGGATCTTCAAAACAACATACCGGACCAATAAGGACACACAAATATGTATACTGATATTTTATGTCTACGTGCAAAGCTACTTGTGGGTACGCTAACTACTGCATTTGTATCTACTTTAAGTCAGATATGGCCAGGATTATTCATTTGGTGCTAATGTAAATCCTTATAGAGTCTTCGTTTAGTATAGTCTGAGTGCACTGAATTCATTGAAGTTATAGGCGAGCTTTCAATTTTTTGTGTAATGTCTTCCCATTTTATCGATGAAATTGTAGACATATCATCCTTCACGATTTGCTGTTTTTACTGCAATTATTTCATGCTCAGTGGCACGTTCCATATGTAGCGTACTACAGTATAGTGTTAGTTAATATTTTTCTAGGATTCACCTCATTAACTCCTTTTAAGTACATTTTACCAATTATCAGAATGAATAAAGCTTGATGTTACATTGAACTTTACACCCAATCCAGCTAATCTTCGTACGTATTATCGATGATGTAACACAAAGTCCTCAGGGTTACAGATAATGTCATTTATGTCAAGCAAAGCCTCCCTTTTTACTATACATACATATGTACGTACGAGTGTACAAGTCATTGCATTCATAAATAAAATGACTTTTACTAGATTATTATGGATGAGCAACCCATCTAGAGAAGTGTCGTGTTTTCCAAGTATGTATTATTTATTGTCTGCAAGCTTATATTCCTCACATTTGTATTGTATGTAATGCCATAAAGAATGACATTGCCACATATTATTGGTGGCTAATAAAATAGTACTTGTATTGTTAATAAAAGATAGGTTTTATAGAGTTGTGCGAGTATTATTGTAATTTAAACATAATAGCATAAGTAGGGCATCCTGGACGTCTGTATGTCAATACCTTTATAATATTTGCGTCCTTGCGCGGAGACGCAGAGTAGTGAATACTAAAAACAAATTAATTTTCGAATAAAAATCTGTGTACATAAATACGTTGCGTTACAAATAAAATCATGTACTGATTCTCCATTGCAAATTTTAATTACTTATATATGCGCGGTAATACAAATACATCCAGTTCCATGGATAAATCTCCTTCACCCTGTTTCCTGCAAGGACATGATCCAGCACGTCAGTGCATCCCAATCTCAATTGCTCCAAAACCAATTTTCCCAATAATTCTTCAATTTTAATTTTTTCCTTATTGTCTTGTATTTTCCAGACGCTGTACCAGCCAACACCATTTAGCGATGAAGAAATGGCAATTAAGGAGCGGGATCGTTGTGACTATTCCGTTAAAATTACGATAGATATGGCAAAAGGGGGACGTTGTAAGTATATTTGTTGCATAAAATCGCTGTATTATTGTAATTAGTGGCTGGATTTTCACACTGACACGGTTTTCCCAATTCATGCGCTTTCCAAATCTACACAACTACTGACTATTTAGTTTGTCGTTTCCTCATCTGTTAACTAGTAAAATACTCTATTCGTCGATTACATAGTCGTAGTCGTGGAATAAATATACATATTTTCTTTGGAACGCATAGAGTACAAAATTGTGGAGTATCATAAAGTGTAGGGCGGTATAAGTATGAAAAATAGCGAAAATTGCTGTGCAGCAATTTTTAATCGTGTTTCCCAACGCAGTCGTACCATTTATGCCATTGCTGTAGTCTGCATGTACAATATTTACCTTTATAGAGCCAAGTACATAGGTTTAAAAATATGGATACAACCGAACATTGAATTGCAGAGCAAATACTATGTCCTCTCACAGATCACTTTTTATCACACCAATGTAAACATTTTTTCAATTGTCAATGTTCAAAACCATTGTGCACCTGTCTCGGAAACAAAAATACTTATAGGTACTTTTGAGATGGCAATTGTTTTGTAGCTTAAAATATTGAATATTTTGAACTGGCCACATTCCCAGTATGAAAACAACTCATGCTTTAAAATCTATTATTCATCCTACCATTATCTCTATAATAAAGTAATTAATTCTGGAAAATTAAGCAGTTTTGTTTGACTTAGGAAAATGTGAGCCGTGAGCGTGAGAAACATCCGTGGAAAGAATTCATTACAAAATGTTAATGTTACATGCAGGCCGACACAGGGATTTTGATACCTTTAGATAGATAATATCAAATCGATAGGAGCTAGAGTTAAAAGTGTCTTCTTTCGCTTTGAAGTGATGCAGGTTGTTCAACCTTTCAGATACATGTCTATTTGTTTGAGCCAAGTAGACATAAGTTTAAGTATTAAGAGCTTAAAAGGAATTGTAAAGCAAACAATTCAGAGTTCGACTTTAGTAGAAAATGTCTTGCAAATTTTTACAATTTTAAAACTACGATGTTACGATGCTTGTCAAGAACAAATCAAATATTTATAACATCATTTAAAATGAATATATTATTTTGAAACTATACATTATCCTACCAGTATGTGACTGACAATGAGTCAGCTTAGGGGCATATAAATACTAAGGATACGTATTTGTAGCAATTACTACAAATACCTATACATCACCATCAATTTTGACAAGTTGATCAAAAGTAAAATAACGGTTCAGGGTGTGACGACGACTGCACGGCCATAGATAACTATTGATTTGATTGATTTAATTGCAGCTCCTCGTGCTGTCCGACTTTACGCTGATGGCATATATGATTTGTTCCACCAAGGGCACGCTCGTCAACTAATGCAAGCAAAGAACTTGTTCCCTAACGTTTATCTCATTGTTGGAAGTAAGTCAAAACTTAAATCAAGTATTTTTACACGTTCCAGCTAAAAACGTGTCGGAGTCATTTAGAAACGCACCTTATTATTATCGCTCGAAAAAGTGCTTCAAGGGGTGTGCAATTTTCACCCCATTATCTATTGTCTATCCATTATCTAGTGGTCTAAAAGTTAAATACTCCTGCATTAAAATCGTTAAATACATAATACATTGAGTGCTATTATGGATTGATGATTGATCAGGGTATAAAAATGGTGGGGTACCAGAAAAACAGATTTTTTTTGTTTTTTGTCTCTCTTATCTGATTGCAAAGTATTCAAGCCAATACATTAGTATATATGCGTACTCGCGTGTCAGTACGATATTTTTTAGACTGAAATGCTTATTAACAGTATCAATTTATTTTTTACAGGTCACACCACATAGTTGAGTAAGCCACAGTATTTCAAGGAACATTTAGTGAGATGTTGCATGTTTATGGTTTTATAGTCTGCAGTGATGCTTTGACTCACTCTCGGAAAGGATGCACAGTCATGAATGAATCGGAACGCTACGAAGCAGTGCGACATTGTCGATACGTGGATGAAGTCGTAAGAGATGCCCCGTGGCAATTGGATGATGAGTTCATCGCTTTGCATAAGGCAAGTTTTAACTTCTTTCGTCATAGCCTTTGGGTTTGGTTTGAAAGATGATTACTGTCGTCATTCTTTGTCATTATTCAGATCTACTACAGTCATATAAATCTATAAGATCCTTCTGTTTCAGCTATGTAATTTTCGTTTGCTTGTAAACTGTAGATAGATTTCGTGGCCCATGACGAAGAGCCTTATACAACCGGATCTGGTGAAGATGTTTATGATTTCCTCAAGAAAAAAGGAATGTTTGTTGCAACTCAAAGAACTGAAGGTGTATCTACTTCTGATATCGTTGCGCGAATCGTTAGGGACTATGATGTCTACGTGAGACGTAACTTGGCTAGAGGTTACAGCGCAAAAGAACTTAATGTGGGATTTATAAACGTAAGCAGATTTATAGAAGACATGAAACAATATCGTCGATGAATGCAAGCGTAATAATAACCAGTGCAAATTAAATGTGTTTGTAATATTAACTTTGACTAATGGTATCTAGGAAAAGAAATTTAATTTCCAGAATAAGATGGAAGCGTTAAAAACTAAAGGGAAAAGAGTGCTGGAGAATTTTGGGGAGAAAAGAGCCGATGTCCTTCATAAATGGGAAGATAAAAGTCGAGAATTTATTCATTCATTTTTATTAATGTTCGGAAGAGATGGTCGACTCTCGAATATATGGAACGAGGGACGCGGAAAAATATTAAAGGCTCTTTCGCCACCGGGGTCACCAAGTAGAGACCCAGACGATAGTGACAACAGTAGCAGTAGCGGTACTAACGGCCATTATCAACGATTTGTCGATGAGTTGGTTGATTTTGAAGAAAATGATGATAATGATGATGAACCTCCTGCCAAACACGCCAAACTTACACTTAATCTGAATGATCATGGTGATGTCACAGCGCGTCGTTCGCCAGATTCTTCGTTTCAGAGTGCCAAAGACACGTCTATTGAGGCTTCAGGTGGATTTTCAGATGAGGAAGACCAATAAACTATCAAGGTAAGAGTAATAACCAAAAAAAAGCAAACAAAAAATTGTGAATAAATCTAAATCTCCTTTCAATTTTTATTACATTTATATGTAACTATTTTTTACTAGGATTTATGCGGAAGTGTTTGCCGTGAGCTTCCTAAATCTACTTTTAGGCATTTCTGTCAGAATGAAACCAAAGAACCTTCACAAAACCGAACACATGATTAATAGTTGTAGGACGAAAAGAAAAAAATGTATGCGAAGGACGTATTTAGCTTGCCCCGAGGAGATTGAAAAACTGCAACAAAAATTCTTGAATGTAGAACTTGAGCCAACGATTGCTGTTCAGAAGTGTTCTCGTTGATAAAATTATCCTGCCTTTTGATTTGGCAGGTATTTAGCGGATGAAGAAAAATGATGTCTGGTAAAGTTCAGTCGAATGTAAAAGTAATTAACCCCAAATAAATGTGTGCGTCCTGAAATTGCTAAGAAAATGAAGATTATCTAAGTCTTATGATTACTCTCCGTGGATTAGGTTGATCGGCTTTGATTACCACATTAGATTACAGTGTAAACCGAAATGCAATTTAGTTACCTTTGTTCGTCCCTAATTACATTTTTTAGCAGAAACTTCTACAACAAACATAACTACGAGTACGACTCATCTCAATTGTTACGTTAAGAATAGTAGCTTTCTTTTAAGTATTTATGTTAACCATTAAAAAGGTGTGTCAATGTTTACTGGATACAGTTATTGTTAAAAACCAAGTTATCTGTGATAATACATATTTATCTGAAGGAACAGGATTAAATATTTAATGCATACGTGAAATGCAATAAATAAATATAATTTATGGTTACGTTAAAAGGATGATCGATTTCAATTATTACTTGCTTGGTTTTTGTCATCGCTTTGTACTGTCTTAAATATGATATGTACCAATATAGACTGTAACTATAATTTAATCGTATATCAGAAGTATTAACTGTTATGCTCAATAATTTATTGCAATCAAAAATTAAAGGTGCTTCAGTGACCGTAGTCATATTTTAGTTGTTATAATTCCTGGCTCACACTTTACTAGTATTTATTTTTCATCCACAGTAACAGTAGTGCTAGAAATTAGATTTCCAATGTGGATCATAGTAGCGTTTTCAATATTTGAGTCACTGCTATTCAATAACAAATTCTAATTAAATTGCAGCTTTCACAAATGAGAAAAATAGATGCGCCAACAAAACACAAATGACGAATAAAATGTCCTCTGTTCAGTGGGGTATTATTGTGCTATATAAGGTTGTTCAAGATCTCATACTTTTACTAAAATCTCCTACACTAATTGTATGGGTTATGTGACCCGGTGATGCCCCCTGCATGTTATCGACTGTATCGATGCTATTAACAAAGTCTAAAAGCTTTCTCTAGACGCCTGAGCTCTTAAACCTTAAAAATTCTTAAAAATTGTTTATTTGTTTCCAAAATTACAAATCAAACAATTTTTAAAGATTCTTCGGATTTCACATAACGCAGACCAGAAGTTGTTCAAGAGAGTAATTTTTGTAAAAAATATGTTTTTCAACAAAATGTTTACAAAACTGTGCAAATAGATACAGCACGTTAAGGCGAAATACTACATAAACATTAGTACGTCTTCTTGAGATATTGCGTCCAACTGAATTTCAGCACGCTTTCACTTTTCTATCGAGTACTAGCGGTTCCGTCTCTTGTTCTTTGATAGTATTCTATATTGTATCAATGAGTGTGCAACCCTTTGGTATTTGTGTGCGGAGTTGATCTAAATGTATTGCAGACTAATTGTAAGTGTGTAGGACAGATCGTTCCTTAGGATAGTTGTTTGTTTGCAATACATATTTAGCTTTTAGGTAAAGATGTAAGCTATACTATGAATCTACGACTACTTTCATTTTAATTGGCTGTTTGATTGCATTATCTGTAGTTGTACGAATACATTCAACCCCGTCGTAACGCTTCATTTGATAATGTATCCTACGTATGATTATACAGTACGGTAACCACACTTCAAAATATTAAATGTGTTTTAATAATTTTTTACAGTTGATATTGAAAAGTGGAGGAATGAGAAATCAAAGTGCGTGCACTGTGTAATTGCAGTTTAGAAAACGAAGCAAACGTGCCAAGATCCTTATGTGTGATACCTAAATAGAGCTGTGCGAGACTGTAGGTAGT
This sequence comes from Plutomurus gul, assembly GCA_019776185.1. Lineage (NCBI taxonomy): Eukaryota > Metazoa > Arthropoda > Collembola > Entomobryomorpha > Tomoceridae > Plutomurus > Plutomurus gul. The sequence continues at coordinate 7,190 of JABASC010001898.1, read as the reverse complement.
GAAATTGTATTGGTGGTATTTTGTGGGGGTATACTGCAATTATTGCATTGTCCATTTCTGTTTGTTTCACATCAGGCTTTATTGTGTAAAAATAATTAAAATTCTGAACTAATAAATTGAAAATGGAGTTGAGTGAACCACTGTAGTATTCTGAATAATTATTATATATGTTGGTAAAATCGAAATTTAACCATTAATATTTTAGGTATTCAGTTAAAACAACGCTGCATAATGCAGCATTATTCATACATATAATATTCATTCATAACACAGATATGTAGTGCATTGTCTGTGTTATGTATGAATAACTGGCGTAATGTGTAATTTTATGTATATTTATATATTTTATGGCACTTTGTATAATCAAAGAAAAGTGGAAATGGTTGGGTCAATTTGTGGAATTTCTTTTTACCCAAATAAACTGGAATTCATAAAAATACGTTTGAAAAACTAATTTCAGTTACAAATTACAATATAACACATAAACGAAAATTAAATGACCTAAATATTTATATTTGTAATTCATGTGCTAAACTTTCACGAACTATGGCGAAAGAAATTCTGGACTTTCTCTTTTTCCACCACCTAATTATTCAACTCATGATTTGCACTCCCCTTATTTACAAGTTTTTGGAAATAGTTAGTTATTGTATAAAAAGAATAACACAGGCCGACCAACTGACAGTTAATAACGGTGTAGTTAAAAATTAATTTTTTATAGCCTTAAGTCATATAGCCCCAAATGCTTCGAACTGTTTAAACGTTTAATGTCAGTTTGAATAATCCTTTATCATGTGATTATTTGGTCGTACAGTAAAAGGTAATAAGTAAGACTCTGCTTACTTAATGGTATATGATTAAAGTCACATAACAAACGTGAGCACCATGTGGTGAAAGCAGAGTGAAAACTTTTGAAGGGTATGTATTTTACTTGCGGCCATTCATTGCTGTAAATTGTGGTGGTGTGAGGTACCAAACAAAATAGACTCGAAAACAGATGTAGCTACAATATAATTAATTGTCTGTATCTGTATGTGCCGGTTATCATATAGAAACCAATATCTGTACAAGTATAGTAATGGATGCAATAATAAAAGCTAATAAATCTAACACAATCTCTTTTTTTTTTACTTTTACAAACATTGTATTTGTATACAGTGGTTCATCATTACAGGATACTCTTATTATTGTGTAAAATAAAAGTGTGTATTGAAAGTGGGAAGCGAACAAATGGTAAATTTTCATTACTCCTAGTCTCATTCGAAAATTTCAAACAAGCAGTATACAAATTGCATATTGCAGTATGTACTAAATTTGAACTTCAACTTGATTGGTGAAAAAACTCTCCAAACAATATTGGCGAAAGAATCTTTTGAGTTCGTTTTCGTGATTTTGTATAAGTATGTAATCTCTGTAGTGAAACGTGGTTACAATGACCTTGCCAAACTGCTCAACTAAATAAAAGGGTTTTTGTTTCAAGTTGCTTGCCCAGATTGATATTTTGTTACGTGAAAATGAAAGAACAAGGCATAGACTAACAATATGCTGTAGAATTTCTTGTGATTTCGATGGTCGTTCGATGGACCATGAAATGAATTTAGGTGGTGGCACTATAAGAAACGTAAACTATGTATGTATATGTATACGATTTGCACTTTTTTAAGTACATAGTAAAATATGGTACAGTGCGAATTACCGACAGACGGATTACGAATAGTGGTACATATACTAAACTACATGCTTCAATTTGACTTTGAAACTGTCGGTCAAACAAAATATCTTGATCCGTGTTGACGTCAATAATAGTAAAGCGGCCAAATTTCTCGAGAATAATTCATCGATTTAATTTATATAGGTACTTGACTTTTTGAATATATTTGAAATTTTTATATTTTATATAGAAACTTTTATGTTATTTCTATTCTACCTGTACATGTAGCAACTTTGTATTTTATTCAACTCTCTTTCAGTCTTAGCATTTTAAGTATTTATACATGCATGGGCGAATATTACTACAACTTATAATTAATTTGTTGGAAAACGAGGCGGAGGCAAAATATCGTAATAATTAGTGCATTATGGAGAACCAGCAGCAGAATAACAATTGCGTGCGATTCAATCGGCTGAGTTTACCATCATGATGTTTAGTACCTAGATTCTTTCGGGGGTTTTCATTCGCATATAAACACTTTTATCTGATCGTGTGAATTTACCAGCTAGGATTATTCAACTAGAGATGTGGTTGTATGCAGGGGCGGAGGGGGCTGCACTGCCTTTGTGAAGTTGTACCCACCCTCACCTCACCCATGCTAACTTTAAAAAATTAGGGGGATGTTCCCCCTAGATTCGCCTCTGGTTGTATGGCCTTCACATTTACATGTAATGCAGAGGTCAATCCTCACGGTCAGGTAGAAATCCACCTTCAATCTGGGTAGAGATTTCGAGATTTCAGAGTTGAAGTTGGAGTTCAACAGTTGAAGAAATCGAATTCCCTTTGTACTTGTTTGCGAGTTTCCAGTTGATGCAGTACTACATATCACAAACAGAAAAATATTCGGGTTCATGTTCAAGATTATCTAAGTGTTGATTAACTACTAAATGCCTGCCTGTCATCTAAAATGACGCAGAATTTTTTTTATTGACACAACGTTTTCATCCATCAAAATGAAAGTCGTAAGTTTATCAACGTTCTCTTTATGGCACAATTTTACTAAATGATAAATACTAATGTGATGTAATGCGAAAAGATTAATCAACTTGGCCAAATAAGTCAAATACTAAATTTCCTCGATCGTATAAGTTAAATTAAAACTGCTCCTGCCTGCCTTCGGTAGTTGAATGATGTTGAATTAGCAATTTTTAATAGTGACTTGTAATGAAAGAAGTATTTTCAATTGGCGAATTCAGGCAGTATTTTTGACCGGACAATATCAATACATTTATTGACTGCATACTTTTTGTAGAGAAAGTGTATTGATGGAATTTTCATGCAACAATTAATTAGCTAGGATTCATTAACTGTGGAGAAATCTTCTGTGTGTGCCAGTGTATCCAAAAGCTTCGTTATCATTCTCATTTTTGTCTCTTTTGGTGCTGTCTGCTGTGCTGAATGAAGAGACCGGAGAAAGGCCGGATAAGTAGCAAGCAAATGCACTAAAGAGTGAGAATTATACACCAAGGACATTCGTAGCTGCGCCAAAGTTTGTTTGAGTATACTAAACAAGGGTAACTAAATTGTTCGTGATATTCACTGCTACTTACGGTCTCTTGTACGTACACAAAAAATTGGTCTGCATCTTTTACAGAAAAGTTTGCATGTCTATTAAACAGAAAACTAAAATGTCTATCTTTCTACATTTCACATCGATTTAATTGTGGTCTCAGTGGGTTGTAGATGAGCAAATATATAAAGCCGTCAATGATACAAATTTCTTGGACATGGAGAAGAAATACTTGGACAACCATTTATGATAGCGATGTAGTGCTGTCAGTGCTGTGTGGTGTTTGATGTTTAATTACCTCGTCACACATAAAAGTAAGTATATAGTAGTTGCATACGAAGACCGAATATATTAAATCTAATTTTTAGGGTATTGATCTTCATATAAATCCTTTAACTCAACACCTACGTAGTTTGTTCTATGCGCAATCAATGAATTGATGATTGATTTGATATGTAGTAATAGTAGTAGTAGTAAGAATACAATAGTAGTTGAAGTATGTACACAATAATTGTTTGAAGCAACCATCCTCACTTAAATGTAAATATCATTTTATTGGATGTTGCGAAATCTCAAAATCTCTCAGTTATAGTTTAAAACTTACATTGCAGAATGCGGTGATCTGGAACGTTTATTTTCTCGGTGTTTACAGTTTACTGCCGTTAAAATGAACACATATTGGAAATTGTATATGTAAAAAATTTGTATTTTTTGATGGCTCGACTTAAGAATGAAAACACACTGTGTGACTGAAGCCAGTCTGTTGGAATTCAATGCTTATTTAAACTGTACAAGTAATTTGACACGAATAAACAATTAACCTACCTATCCATGTTTGTAAAGTAAAGATTTGTCGAATGTGAAAACATAAGACACGCTAATCGCAATTCGCCATTAATAAAAATAAGATCAGAGTTACCATTAGGTAACCATAAGCATTTAGTTGGTAATGCCCTTAGTTAGTATTTGATTAAATGACTAATTATGGCAATGCATAGCTTGATGTATGCATAAATAGTTAGAATTTACACATTTGCGTTTTCAGGGTTTTCGCCTTTGAATGTAAATAAATGAAATTTAAAATAAATATGTGCGATTTGTCTTGACGAGAAAGGTATTGCGTAATAATGCAAACAAATATGAATAAATGACTGTTTCTGCACTTTCTTGCTTTGCGTTAATGTTAATAACAGCGTATGGGCACCACACAGCCAGCGGTATGAGTTCTTTTTTGGCAAAGCTCGTAAGTACACTTGCATCTTCCGAGATATAGCTGGATGGTGTTGGGCAATAGGTCTGTATACAAGGGGGTCAAAAATCGACCTTGAAAGTTTTTGTGGCAGTAAGTGTTCACTCGTCCAGAGATAGGTTGTATGCAGTGTGGATATTCGTACATGCAATCCAGTATGTTGTGAACCTCTTTTAAAAATGGCGAAGGAACAATAAAATATGTTGCAAGCTACTTTGCTAACATCTCTTATTATATGTTGCAGCTATCGTTGGCTGTCCCTCTGGCCGATGGTCAATCAGGACTGGTTTGGCAACCCCCTTCATCCTTCCAGCTCCAAGTTTCGATTGTGCTATCTCCAGACTCTTCGTATTCAATATTATTGCTAAAGTGACAATTGTGGAACAGTACTTGCAAAACACTCAACACATCGTAAACAATATCGACAACAAATTCAGGTTCAGCACGTTTAATATGGACGATTCTAAGTTACTAGAAAAAGGGATCTCAGCAATGCTGCGAATGAACCTTTTTGCAAATATTGTTTTTTATCGTGTTGAGTGAGACAGTTGGTAGGTCGCGGAAGTGAAAGTGAAGCTAAATGCTATTTTCTACTACTCTATTTTATTGAGACAACCTATCGGAATTCTTTCGTAGTACCTTTTACATTTGTAGTGAGATTACTGGTGCTCATCTCATAACAATCTGTCCAATAAATCATGAGTGGAATAGGTGGAGTCGCGACTGCAAACAATACGCCGTCCCAAATCAATTTAATATCTTCTGGCACCGGTACTGGATCAACAAACATGTTGTCAGCTGCTGTGCCATCGGTTAGTTCATCTGTATTATCTACCAACACCACAATTGTGCCTTTAAATGAGTCCTCGGATTCGGATGCCTCTGCGACAGCAACAGCATTAACACCTCAAGAGTTGCAAGTACTCAGCGAGTTAGACAGGTGGGTTTGTACTGCGATTTTCTGTTTCATTGTAGGTGTATGTATCTGAAAAATACTTTGGTTTCTTTGTTACATAAATATATGGAAATTATGTGAACATAATTTTTTTTTGCAGTCGGCAGTTCGGATTTCTTAAACTAAATTTACCTGAAAATTCTAAAAAGAAAGCCTTAGTACTTAAAGTAAGTCGGTAATTCATAAAATATTACCTTGTTTAGTTGCTAATACGCTTAAACAAAATTTACATTTCATTTTGCATTCATTCTTTTTAATAACAGCCTATAATTGGTTTTGTGTACGATTTGATGCAGGCAATAGATCATTTAGAACGTATATTGATCGAGGCTCAGCAGCAAAAGGAACTGATGCCCGACTCATCTTCCCACACCAGTGATGATAAACGTATAAATATTGAACCAAAGACATATTGTAAACTTGGACATTTTCATTTATTACTGGAGGACAACGCTAAAGGTAGCCAAACATTTTATTTAGTTGATTTCCCAATTTCATTATGCCGTTTAATATAACATTATCATTAAAATAATGAACAATAATACTAATTTAAAGTGTACCTATATATAATTTGTGCATTATCGTTCGATTTAAGTTTGGATGGGCGCAGTAAAAGTCATTTAGAACCTTTTAGAATTGTTAGTCCTCCATTTAGTCGACTTTCGATTGTGTATTGTAATTTATTAATATTGAAACGTGATTTAGAAAATTTTATTAGCCCGTAAAAATATCTAAATCTTGTAGTACCACCATCTTCATGTTTGCATTGTAGTAACATTTAATTAAATAACCGTCAATGTGACTGTGTTGAATTTAATGTTTTATTGGGCATACTCTATTTAAAGATAGATTACGTGTGTTTACATGTGTGCCTTCCCGCCTTACCTAATTTAACTGTTTATTTTGTAGCAAAATCGGCATATCAAAAATATTACAATCAGTGTCCAGATTATTGGCAGGATTCTTGCTTTCTCTATGGTCTCGGACTTGTCTACTTCCATTTCAACTCTTTTCAATGGTAAGTGTTTATTTTATTCAATTACTAATGTATAGTTTCTTTATATATGTACATTAAGTGAAAGAGGTGCCTGTCACACGTCGATGTCAGAAGGTAGAATAGCGGTATACATGAGACTTCCACGTGAATGCAACAAACATGTTTCACCGTTTAGGTTTAGATTAAATTTACAAATTTCCAGACTCTACACGCGCATCCTAACTTGTAAATTGTGAAAACACATTTCTTACTCAGTTAAAGTAAATTGTAGAATCATTTCCATTTAGATTTTTTGACTTGTTCTGAAGATAATTGTAATTCATGTTTAAACAGTAATGTAATAATAAATAAAGGTAGGATGCATACCAAAAGTATACTTAGGGTAGAATAAGGACGATATCTTCTAAAAAAATTTGTAAACACATTACAGGTCATAGCCATAATGTTTAGATTGAACTACAAGTGAACTGTTTAAATATATAAAAAGAGACCAGTCGACTATCTACAAGTTAGTGTTTTAGATAATGGAGGGCATACTAGTTTTTACTGATATTATATACATATATTGTATTTATGATACGAGCCCTGATTATTATGCATTATTATAAACAACTATTCTCTGCTTCCATTCATTTGTGTAGACTTTCACTTTTTACAAAAACAGTTTTGAATATATTATTGTGACACTTAAGGTAAGTCAGTGGATTCTCTCATTGTCAGTAGAGTCCTACTCCTAAATAGGCATGAATTATAGTGAGCATTAAGAGA
>JABASC010001897.1:0-20399 GCA_019776185.1 Plutomurus gul | reverse complement strand
ATGTACAGTACAGGGGGCCATTTTTGACTCCATATTATCTTCCAAGGCGGTCCCTCACAGCCCAATGTGAGAAAACATTTTCGAGTTTTCATATCGAACAAACGGCAATATCCATCTTCATACGCTACCTAATTGGATGATTATTGTAAATTACATACCACAACAGAGTTCCTTAAATTGCCTATTTAAGATTTGTAAATATTAGAGGCAGAGAGTAAATAAAGTTTAATTACGGCTAAAATAGAGAGATAATGGTTTATATTCATGCAGGTGATTCTCATGACGAATTCCTTCAGATCCTCATCGTCACTTATGTGAAATTCTTCTAACTTTGGTTTAGAATCTATAAAACCATTTTCAAATATTCCTTTAAGAGCATAGCCCATATTTGATCCTAATAGGAAAATCAGATCTTCGTCTTCTTTCCAGATGCTAAAATATTGAGTGTCCGCAAGCGGCGGTAACGACTCGTACAATTTGACAATTTTGCTAATGGACACGTGCAAAGTTGACCAGGATGTGAAATAAATAGCTGAATTTTCGTCGGCTGTATCTTTAGAGCGGAGACAACTCCAAGAAATTAAAACGTTATCCTTATCAAGTGATACAACCTACAAACGGCAATTATTCATCACAACAATTCTATGTTTGGTAAATATTAAAAGAGAAGATAATTAAGGTAATAAGCTACCAAACGATTCAAAACCAACTTTTTAGTAATGCTTTTAACAAAAAACATTTTGTGTAAATACAGTAAATAATAAATAATGTTACACAGTGATTGAATAATAATGGACGGAAAATTTCTTTTAGGGTTTCTCAGTTTGTAAAAAAAAATCGTCTACTTCATAGACTCTGAATTAAGTAGATATTATTTATTTATAAGTTATTAAAATTACATTGAGATGAGTTTGGGTATCAGGAACAATTTCCACAGCTATGATGGCATTCACGTGATTATCTGCGCTTCCCATGCAGCCTACAATNCACAGCTATGATGGCATTCACGTGATTATCTGCGCTTCCCATGCAGCCTACAATGAGATCAAAAAGTTTCAAGAATGGGTTTGGGGAAATGGTTGACTAAAATTCCAGTTTCCATATGTGACGTACTGGAATTTACACATGGAGTCCGAATCGTTTGCTCTTGATATTGGGTATGATGAATGGATGGGTCTTTCAAGTTCCAAAAATTTAATGATCCATCAGCGTTTCCACAAACCACCAAAGAAAATAGTGGGTTCAGTTTTAAAATCGTTACATGTGACCACACACGAAGAAAATAGCGAGGCATACTTGGCTCTCTCAGGTACCACAGCGTTACCATATTTTTGGCTGAATGTTTTTTCCTGTAGGAATATTAATAAAAAATCTGTAAATGATTCCATGTTGTTCACAAAAAATTGTGCTTATAAATAGAACACAGTCTTTTTAAATTACCCATTCTCATTTTCAATAGGTTTGGAATTTGAACAAGCAGCATATTCGCCATCACACACCAAACTATGCATTTCCAACTTTTTAAGTATATTCAGTCCTCTGGTCAGTTTAATAGCTCCAGAGCTATTTACATTTGTATCATTGTCTTTCTGCAGGGGGATTTTCTGTCGCTTGTCCAACTCTAAAATCGATAGCATCAAATCACTTGCCCTTCCCACAAAGTCAGAATATTGTTGAAAATTTTGAAGAAGATTGAACTGTTTCTCTGGCTTTCGGTCCACATTTATCGTCAATTCATCTGAGCCGACACCCAATGCTTCCTGAAAAAACCACAATTAATTATTGCAATTTTACCACAGAATTTCTATTAGTAATATTCAAAAATATCTATTATTTATCCTTGTCAATTTAGCTGCACCTGGCGGGTCAAATTCGCATCACAAGTGCTATGCGATAGTGTGGACCAAGAGGGAGGTTTTTGAGTCCATTTAGTTAATTGTTCTTGATCTTCAGTTTGACATTCCTGTTCTAAACTATCCTCGGCTGTTTGAGTGCCCACCTGAAACCGATTGAATTGCATTTGTTCATACTGGACAATTAGATAAATGATAATATGTATCTGATAATGAAACAATAGTACACACAATGTCCACCTACCTGGGCGCAGCTCCTCGACGAAAACAACGACATGTAGCGATTATATTCCATAGTATCCATATGGAAAAGATCGATAGTAACAGAGTCTAGTTTGATCATCGTTTGAAGTTTTCTGCCTCGATTCAGTTTTGCAGACTGCAAATAAAACAGTTTGCATTTTGCATCCCATTAATTTCCCCCTTACTACAATAAAAAAATCTAATGAAACATATTTGTTCTTTTTTATATTTTATGCACCTTTTCTCTTTCAATTGCAGTTGTGGCAGGCTGTGACTCAAATACAAAACCAAATGACTTTGGCTTTGCAGATGTACTTAAATAGTTGTCAATTTTTAGGGTTTTCTGGTTATTTTCCCCACTTTTTTGAAACATGGGGTACGACATCTGTAACTCATTACTAGATAGTCTCTGGGCTTTCACCTTCAAATATTCTTCTTTCGAATGCAAATTATTTATACTGTCTCCACTGCCATCTGATGATAATTCCATATCTGTGCCTTCCTCAGTCTCATTCATCGCAGTTTTTGTTATCTTGGCATTTTTTGGAACGATATCACCACTGGCCCCCTTTTCAGGTTTATTTTCGTTAGGCACTGATGACAAAGCGAGAGGGCGCTGAAATTCAGATTCCACCTTTTTCTCGAGAATTTCAAATTCCACGACACTAGAACTTTTTTCATACTCCGTCGCAGTATTTTCGGAATCAGATATATCTTGATCTAGTCTAGTAGGAGGCTGAACATTGTCCAAACCATTTTCGGAATGTTTACTTGTTTCACTAATATCTTCTTCAAAATCTGACTCATAATCCTAGAAATAGCACAAGGTAATTTAATCTTTCCAATGATTTGCACTTCCACATTCGTGTAGTAATTATATTGGATCCTTGCCTCAAAATCATCTTCGTATTCAACAGCATCCTCAGAAATTTCCGGTGCTGGTGCCGGTGATTTAGAAGTTTTGACTGGTTTTTTCACTTGCCCTTTTGATGCATTTAGTCTGGACCGATCCGAAGTGCTCTACAAACATAATCAGTTATTTTTGTACACTATATTTTAAATACCTAAAGCAAGTGGAAATTTTTAATTACCTCGTAAGGGGACTTTTTAGTGGTGGCCCGGGAAATTCTACTATTTAAGTCAGGTTTGGTTAAAGGTAAACCATTAGAATCCACACCTTTGCCGTATGCTGTCGACTTTTGAGATTTTGTTGTAGGTGTTGTAATGGAGTTTTTCTTCGTAACAGATATATTATTCTGTGTTCCAGTTTGTGCAGATATTCTGGCTTTTGCTGGATTCGAAAGCCCATTTCTAGGTTTGGATCTATCTCTCAATTCTGCTGCAGCTGCCCCTTCTTTATTTTCTGTCATTTTTGCTCGAAGCTTACTTTGTCGTTCTAAGGAAGCCTTACTTTCTCTCCTTGCTGTAGCTCCCTTAGAAAAATCGAACATAACAATAATACAATTTGTCAATTTGCTTCTGTTGATGGAAAGGGCCAGTGCCAGACAGAGCAATTATAAGGAACTGAATAATTGCATGAATTTTTTACACTTACTTGTCCTTCGGAAGGATATTGAGTTTTCCTCATATTAGTGTAATAGTGTTAAAATAGTTATTAGTAAATGTACCTATATTTCGATATTAGTCAATATTTACTATCCGAAAAATATTTTTATTATGGTATTCTACTTTGAACATCTGAATAACCGACCGAGTATAGGAAAACCTTTGCAAACGATGATGTATTGTGTACTATTGACTGTACTATTTATAAAAAAAAATTGATTGAACTTTTACTTTGCCTACAAACTACAAACCCGGTTTTGACCGTAAAGTGGAACATAAGGACGAGAACTCTGTCGATTCCGCACAGAAGCAAACATTGTTCCTATGGATACACTGTTGAAGGTTAATCCCACAACCATAGCCGAAAAATTCTCACTTTTGCTGTCTGTGGCAAGTTAATTCTGCAGATACCATCAAACCACATCACATCCAGAAGAATATGGTAACAAAATGATTTTATGCATCAATGTACTCGTTGGGTTGGGTTAGCAAACGAACTAGCATCAATGCATCCACGTTTTAGGTGTGTAGAGCTCGACACGAACCCGTTTTTTCGTTCGTCTTTAGTCTGAAAAAATTCGTTCGTTTCGTAAACGGTAAACGAAAAAAGGCTAATTTAAACGAATAAACGAACGTCTTTAATATGTTGTAATTTGATCAAGAATTACCTATTTGCCCCTCCTATTTTTAGAATTTTCTTTAACAAAATTTGATTTATAAGAGCCAAAATTTATATAAAAGCCATTCTGAAATAAACGAAAAGGCCGTGTCTGTTATTTCGGTTTCGTTTGTTCCAATTTTCTTTCGTTCTTTTAAATATCCGACAACGAAGTTGAAACGAAAAACGTGTTTGTAAAGATACTGTTTAAAGGGGCATTTTGTTTAGAGCCTTCAGTGTACACACTACACACCTGCAACGTATGATTATTCTCTCAATGTCATTTACAATGAATACCAGAACTACCTGTACTGATTTTATTATTTGACATGAATAATAAACTTGTGTTCCAATCCAATCCAATACAAACAAAACAGAATATACATAATTCCAATACATAATATACTAAGCAAGAAGTATGTATTTCTATGGACTAAAATATAGCAGAAAATTGGAAAAAAGCCTCCTGAGAACTAAGTAGAAATAATGTTCATTAACTCGCACCGTATAACTGAATTCATGGGAATGGGAAATCATCACATAAGACAGACAGGTCTCTTATAGTTAGCAAGTAAATATATTCCCTAAACCTCTAGAGAATCAACGCACAATCCCTCTTACCTATTTGTACCTGTGCCATTTTGTGAACCTGATATTTCTTGTAAGTTTATTGCTAAACTATTTTGATGCGATAAGTGGATGTTGTAGAATATGTTTCAAGGGAATATTTATTGCATTGTGATAATGGGGAATTATATAGATACATACTACATACCTATAAGTTGGGGGGAGCACTCCTTCAGCGTGTAGGTCAAACTTCTCCTAAGCATTATTTCTTATTCTACAGGCAACTGACACTCATCTGTTTTCATTTTTAATTGTTCATAAATTATTTATATTTCCCATACGTATTTTATGCATAATGCTTCATAATGATTTTTTACAGCTAGTGAGTTATACTTCTTTTGATCAATAAAAATATACAAAGACTCTTTTTCTTGTGGCACAGTTTATCGTGTCGTGTGCGTACAAATATGTAATACCATCTTTTAACTCGTGTACCCCATATTGGATTCTATATGTTTACAGAATCCACTCCCGTTGTATACTGTATTTGTATGAGTACAGAGTACATAGTTAAAAGAATGACGCAAATTAATAATATTTATTGTAGGTTAGTGGCGAAAAAACTGGTAGAAGTTCTGGAGAACTTTCGTCTGCCTCGAACATTTCTTTCTCACCCAACCACGATTTAAAAAGTTGCAAGTATTCTTATATATGTACATGTACGATTAGTCTAAATTGCTTTGCTACTGATTACTGAGCAATGGTTAAAAGCCTGAGAATTTCATAAAACCACCTCGCTTTGCAAATGGAACGAAAACTGAAAGTGTTCCTGCTTTGGTTATATTGTGGTTCATATTATGTCAATTCAGTCTAAACAGTTAGGATTTTTCCAAGTTTTGTTCCACCCTCTTTCAAATAATTGAAGTTGTAAATGCATTGAATATTTATTATAAGTTCAAAACGATTATGTCTCGTCGTTACTTGGAAGATAAAATAGCAGATTTTTGTATAAGATTCAAGTATTTCTTTATTGGTTGGTATATTCCCCTTAAGTATATTTTCTACGAATTGCTGTTCACCAAGTGGAAAAAAGTTTCTACAGACGGTATTGTAATATTTTTCAAAATATTTCATAAATAGTTTTGCTAGTGTGGAAAATATTTGTAACCAATAATTCAATCCTGCATATACCCATACTAGTGGAAACGCTTGTTTCAATAGACAAAAATTGAATGTTTTGTTTTTGAAAATGAAGAGTGGAGGAAAGCAACCGGGGACATTGCAATTGTGACCGGTTGTAATCGAGGAATAGGAGAGCAAGTTGTAAAAAAACTTCTTCGATTTGACTTTCATGTAATTCTTGGTAAGGACAAATTAAATCATCATTTCTAATTTAATTTTTGCTAATTTGAAATTAATTTTTGTTGAAGCTGTTCGGAATGTCCATGCTGGGGAAAGAGCGTTAGAACGAATAAGGGAATCTGGAGTCAATTCCGGATCAGCTACTGTTCGATTTGTCGATTTTTCTTCTCTTACGTCAGTTAGAAAATTTTCAAAGGAAGTACTCAGGGAAAATGACAGGATTGACTTGCTCATCAACAATGGTAAGTGCCTAATGTAATTTATGTCCTTTTCAATAGAGTCATATAACAAATCCCATATAAAATTTAATGATTTTAATTTCCCAAGGTTGAGATTTGCAAATTATATTTTTTTGCCTTCTGTTGAAACTGCATGATAATCCGAGTTCAAAATTCACGTATGAATAGAACATGAAACGTTTTTTGGGTTGGACGATGTTCAAAATTAAACGAGATCATTTAGGGAGTTAAATTGTGCAGACAATTCATTTCCTCGTTCGTTATTATACAGACTGTACTTTCTAATGTTCATTACATTTGATTTGAATTAATAATATGAAATCTTATGTGCATTTGTGGTGCTTTGCCTACAATAATAATAATATGCTTTATACAAATTTTTTATTTGGTAGCTGCGGTACCGTTTGCTCCCAAAATGCGGACGGAGGATTCCTTGGACAATACATTTCAAGTGAACTATTTGAGTTCATTTTTACTGACAAATCTATTGCTTCCAAAAATGGTTGAAACTGGGAGACGAACGGGGAGACTTACCCGAATTCTAAATATGGCGTCTGTGGGTCAATATGGAGGGGATTTAAATTTCGAGGATCTACAAGCAGAGTAAGTGTAGGATTCAGAATTGTTTAAAAAAAATTCAACACAACACAAGAACCTACAAGTTTTTTGGATTTGCATTACATTCTGAAGGTGGAAATATTTTTTTTTTGCAAACCAGAAAGACGTTTGTCAAGGCTAAAGCCTATTTTGATGCCAAGCTTGCAGTAGTGGCAAGCACAAAATATCTTGCAAAAAAGATCGACAACGAGGGCTTACCCGTTCGCATTTACTCTCTTCATCCTGCAATCACGCCTACTTCGTTTTGGGATTGTGTCTCCATTGGATCATCGGCTGCAACTATATTTAAAAATCTACTTCCGGTATAAAATCAGAAATTGCCATTATTTTCCATCGTCCATACTTTAAAAAGCCTATTATTAATTTAACGTGATGCCCTTCGTTATATTCAGCAGCTGGAGGACTCATCAGACAGAGTATTGTTTGGCGCATTGGCTCCAGAAATTGAAACTTCTAATGGCATATTTCTATTGAACTCTCAAGCTACGAAATGCAATCCCCAGGCGGATGACCCCCAAATCCAATGGAGACTGTATACTGTTTCTATGAAATTGTGTGGACTTGATGGCACACTTACTAAATACTAGAATATTCTCAAAAATTCCTGTTATTTTATTGAATTTGAACTCACAATTATTCACATTTAAAATAACACGTTTAATTTTAAAAGACTGCTTCAATGTAAGGTGAAATAAAACTTTGATTATTAATGGATGAATATTTGAAGATCAAGTACCAAATTAGATTTTATTTTAGTGCGGAAGCCATTTTCTCTTTCCATTGTTCCTAATCTTCTACCCCCATTTTAGCCCATTTAATAATTGAAAGCCTTAAACACAGGACTGCAAAATAAGAAACATTAATGATTAAATTAGCAATATTAGAATGTACGGTTATAATAATTATAAGCACAACTTTAAAATTATTTTACATCTGTTATGGAATGCTGTATGCAAACTCCCAATTCTCCATGGCCGATACAAAAAGGGTCATTTTGATCCAGTTTATCACCTAAAGTTAAGAATATTATTGATTGTCTAGGTCAAGTGATTATTATTGTTTAAAATATTATAATAACAATACCAAATTTCTTATTGCACTCGACAAACAATTCCGCCAATTTCGCCTCCTTTTCCGCAGTAACTCTACCCACAGCACCGGCTTTAATCATAGCATCATCTGCCATTCCGTTTTCCTTTATCTTTTCGTGAATATTGTTATACCTTTTATTTAATTCATTAATTAAAAAAATTATAAAAATTAAATAACAAAGTACTTACCAATTTTTCCTTTGTGAGCACACATTTTACAACGCACTGTACAACAAATCCCCAAATAAATTAGTTTCAATATTTAATTGACTCCAGTGTAGCGGGGAAATTGTTAAATTGAAAGGTTGGAAAAATATACTCTTTTAAATTTCGTACCCCCATTTTCTCGTGCTGTTTGTCCCCTAGTGATTCTTTCATATCGTTGTTACACGCGCTCAAAGCTTTATGGAGTTTCTTCAAGTTACTACGACTGGCACTTTTACAAGCTGCCACACTAGGCGAATCCTCAGCATTGGTGAACTGAAAAATCTACAGAGATGTAAAAGATGTAACAAAGCAAGTAATCAATGATAAATACATTTTGATTTGTGCATTTACCGTAATACTTAAAATTAAGGTCAAGACAAACGATCCCCTGAATGAGCTGGTCATAATCATAATGAATAGATTTGAATAGCTGTTGAAAATCCTGTGCAAAAATATGTATAAAAATTATTCTCAAGTGTTAAAGGTTTTAGAGATGCACCAATTTTGTTGTACTCACTATAAAATAAATGTCCTCTGCAAAAAAAACGCTATGTACATGTAAAGAATTTCAAAGAATTACATGTAGTGTTTCAACAGGTCGGTTAAAAGTAATACTGACAGAAAAAAGTAGTGAATGTTCAATCATCTAGGACATTTTTAGATCATTATATCGTTGAACCGGATGCTCCTTATTAAAACTGGCCATTAAAATATTTTTCGTGCAAGGAGATTTTTTAGCGCTGTACAAATGCACGCAAACAAGTTGAACCGTATTATTTACGCGAATTTCGTGAAAATCTGCCCACTCCAATTGTATAGCGTAAAACCACAATAAATATATTTCGAAGATGAGTGTGCGACAAATACTGCAATTACGCTGCGTGTGTTCAAAGTGTCTAGTGACACTAGACGCTAGATACTATCACTCGACTAGTGTGGTCCGCACAAGGCACAAGGACAAATAGGAAAAATTCTACCGTAGGTACCCTGAAAATAGAGGACGGTCAACATGAAAGTAGCGGACACTTTTAGATGACACAAATTTCGCCACTGGATCTCTCACAAGTACCACAGATATAGGCCCCAAACCAGTCATACTCATACTTCACACAAGATGCGAATGCAATCCGCTATCTACTCCACGGGGTAGATAGCGCATTTTATTATGCAACGACACTTTGAAATTCTAGGGGACACTTATGTGCACCCACACACCAAAGTGTACCAAAAGTGACCACTGGCCCCTTCCTCTACACATGTCACATGTCCTAGTGAGAGGAATCGAACCTGCTATTTACTGTATGTTATGAAGTTTGCTAGCTTTACTATTTTTGCTCTTTTTTCCTAGCTTTGCTAGCTTTAGTATTCGGTATTTTAATGTCCGCTGTCCACTACTTTCATGGTACCACAAGTGTATCTCTACATTCTGCCTTGGTGGTGGTATTCTGTGCCGCGAAATCAAGTTTTCGTACGATTAAATATCGTGCAGCGGTAGCTTTTCTCGTGCTTCAGTGATTGTTTTCAAGTGCTTTTGTGTAAAACATTAATTTGATTTTGAACTGATTTAAAAGTGAATTCGTCAGATCTTCATATTTATTAATTATCGAACAATGGCTGGTGTTCTGTTTGAAGATATATTCGATGTCAAAGATATCGACCCCGAGGGAAAGAAGTTCGATCGAGGTAATTCATTTGTTTTAAAAGTGTCTGGGCATATTGTTGGCATTACAGTTAAATTTCAAACATTAAAAGGGCATTTGTCTACACTTTAGCAAGCACCACAAAATAGAAAATTCAAAGGGTAGTGCCAATGCCAATATAAATAAACGCTTATTTGTCCTTTGTGTATTTTTCAACAACAAAAGATTGATAAATCTATGTTTTCTCCGGGATTTCAAAACACGTAGTGTGTAAAAAGTCAAAAGGTTCATTTGGCATATTTGGCAGATCATAAAATATTTCCTTGAGTTCATATCTTGTAGCTCTTTTCACTTTTTCTGGCATCTGTTCTTAATAGTAAATATCATTTTTATTATCAAGAGTAGTTTCTGTCGACTGATTAACTGGAGAATCTCGTTACAATGTAGTTAGTTTTCTAACTCTCCAGTAATTCTGTTACAATGGTAATTCCTCATTGAATATTAAACCTCATCTACGCAGGCACTACTACAACTGTGTTGTGACTCTCTTTGCTATCCGTCTTGTTACTGTTGCTTAATTGCGATGAGGAAGAATCGGATACTAGAAAATCAGGCCATTTATGCACATTTATATACCTTTTATGTTAATTTGTATACCCCAAATCTATTTGTATTTGCATAGATATTTACTTGGAGCCGGATTGAATTACCGGCAGAATCTATGTGATTTCGTATAAATCGTGTAGATTTCAGTATTTCACTCGTTCACAAGCCTTAACGTAATTTTTTATAATTTTAAATGACACCATTGGAAAACGCACAAAATTTGTGTAGGTGCAACACAAGGATGGGCAAAATTATCTTATCTTACTTAATCTAATGAAATTAAAAATACCCCCAACGTCTTTACTTATCATATTTACAAAACTGCAAAATGAAAACAAACAAAACAGAGTGCAGAGAGAATGAGCGGCTAATATGCATTTTATGGATTTGTTTTGTGCAGTTTTCAAATTATTTCGAAACATTTAAAAATTATCCCCATTAAATGCATTCCCATTAATTTCAAAGGCACACTGCGTTAAGACAAGTCTGCATGGTTATGTAGCAGTGTGCTTTTGCAGTGGTGGGGAGGAAGAGAGATCTAGCAGCATTTGACCTTGAGATGGCATTTACTTATTTATTTATTTTGTTTATTTTCCATGTGATGACCGAATAGATTTGAATTGAGCAATAGTTCAATAATGTGGTACAAGACTGATGGTTTACATGGCTTAAAACTATTTATACCGTGAAATGGGAGAGGGCTCTACCAGAAAAGTTGAAATTAGTCCAGTAGAAACCGAGAATCGAGAAAATTGAAAAAAGTGTACCTCTTAATCGAATTTTCATTATTGTGCCACAATTTATTGTCAGAAAGCGATCTCTAATTCATATTTGCCAAAGAAATACACAGGTTTAACTATTTGTGTATGGTGAAATAGAGGAGGACTGTAGCGACAAAATTAAAATCGATTCAGTAGAAAACCAGGGAAAAAGTGTACGTATTTCTGAATTGAATTTTCATAATTATGCGTCAAGTCATTTGAACCTAAGATAACGATGTTTCATTTTCTAAATGCTTGCAATAAATTATATGCCAATTTACTCTTACAGAGAAAGTTTCCAATAAAGTGATTAGATGGTGCGGTAGAAGTTAGAAGTATCCACAGTCCTTTTCTTGTTGAATAGGAATAGCATAGC
Source organism: Plutomurus gul (assembly GCA_019776185.1). NCBI lineage: Eukaryota > Metazoa > Arthropoda > Collembola > Entomobryomorpha > Tomoceridae > Plutomurus > Plutomurus gul. The sequence continues at coordinate 8,612 of JABASC010001897.1, read as the reverse complement.
TTTTTAGACTGTTTTGAGTCAGTCATTCTAATAATAGGGTATTTATTAGAGACGTTCGGTTTTAGTAGGTTACATTCCACCACGGTTCTTCTAGAGGGATACTACATCTTAGCCTTCTTTACCAGCACACTGCTGCACTGGTATACTTTACGTACTGTGTAGGACACAGATCTTCCCCTGGTTACTACGTCGTCGTTCTCTTTCTTGCTCTCGTTTTCCGTTTCGTATTTCTCTTCTCTCTACGACTTTACAGCATTGCAGTAGTTGTGGTGACTACGTATTCTCCACAACGATTTTAGAAACAAACTTGACTACCCTGACTCTTAAATTGAAGTATATTTAATGCACTCACTGCTGGAATGCTACAAAGAGAGGGGAATCGCTCTGTCTCTGTTCTCCTTTTGCTTGGTGCCTTTTTCTGGAGAAAGGAGGAGAGACTACAAAGACCGAACGGTTACACAGAGAAAACAATGAGGACGAAAGGGCTCTCAGACTTATTGAAATGAAACAACCTTTTCTTTCTGCAATATGTACTTTTGTGCGTTTACGTGTATTGTGAAGCAGAAAAGCTGTATTAGTTTCTAACTATATTGCGAAGTCTGCATAGAAGGTAGATTTGTTTGTGTGACAAGAATTGCCTTGCTAGTTTCTTCTCAATCTCTTATAAACAATTGCGACATGGTTCCATGTTCAAAGAAGCTATATGAGGACTGCTTAGACTTGTTTTTTCCTCCTATCCTGATGTAACTGCCATCATGCTCTCATTATTCTATTCTGACTTTATGTTCATAACGGAAATGAACCTAACAATTGCCGCTAGCAGTAAGTCACCCTAGTCAGCTGCAAAATGTGTGTAATGTGCGTATGATATAATGCAAATTATCATCCCCCCACATGACAAAAGTACTTTGACTTCGGACTAGAAAAGAAAATACGATGACTGTACTATGACTTGGAGTCTTGCAAAACAAGGCTTGAAGTCTAAAGTACGAGAAATAAATTAAATTACAAGTAAAGCTAAATATGTACTTGTATTTATGTATGAACTTATGTGAGTTTTTGCATTGCATTATGTGGCCAAACAAATTACATCTGCTCAAATTAAATTAGTTTAAAAAATGTTAACTTGTTCAGATTTAAATATTATTATTTCAAATTAACTGCCATTTCGTTGACAGTACTAATAACCGAAATAAGAAAGGTCGTGCATGTTACGTATTGCATCTTCATGTACGCTTACTATTACATATTACGTATTGCATCTTCATGTACGCTTACTATTACATATTACGTTTACTAGATAGAACCATGCAAATAGTCCTCTTTGTACATTGTCTATGACTTTATTCTCATCTGTATCACTAATTTTAAGCATAGTTATAGCCAGAGCTAGGATTTGCATGCACCAAAAATGGTGAAATATGCAGGCAAATATGCTCTAATAAATGCTGAAATATGTACTTAAATGTGCACTAAAAATTATCGAAGTAGGAGGCATTTTATTATGATAATTTTACAATTTAATCAATTTTGCTTTAAAAAGTGGGTATATTTTCGGTATCAATGCAGAATCATTCAATATTCAATTCTAAATTGAATACAATTGTCAATTCCAAGTGTTCAGTAGTCATACTCTGATGTCTATCACTGGACACTTACTTTCGAATGCTGAAACTACATACGTTCTACATCGGCTGTACTTATAGTTAGTGCAACGTTTTTAACTCCGGCACTTGAGATGGGGTCAAATTGTCCTTCACAATTATATTTAGATTGTGTTTTTGATTCATAAAATTCATTAAAAATTAGTAGGTATGTATAAATTTTTCTAGAGCGAAGCTTTTATACTACCACTGCCTGATGAATGGAAAATGTTGCTGCAGAAGGCGAGACAGTTTGTTTGCTTTCTCGTAATATGTTTTGTCACAGTGAATATGTAGTCATGTATTTCTATGTAAACATTCTTTAATACTTCTTTCAACAACGATTCAATAGTATTCCACTGAATCATGGCTATCTGTGGATTGATGAACCATATATATACCGATATTATGATCATGCTGTTGTGATGCGAAGTGATTAGGTTGAGAGCAATTGTGATCCAAGTCTTTGCATTCATTCCGAACATTGTATACAGTTCAGATATATAGCTTCTACATATTTTTTTACGTAGGTATCTAGTTTCTAGATTGAACACAAGAAATTTCATTTTGGCACAGTCGTCCGTACATTTACTTCTTTGTTACTTCTTTGTATTGGTAACTACGTAGTGCAGTACTATAATACATTTATTCGTGGTACTATTTTTTGGATGATCTGTAGGTCTATTTGAATTAATATTTGCGATTGCGGTCCTACCTACTTATGTGTATACTATACTACTTACATTATATATATTCTCATGCAGGGAAATACGCAATGTTCGCATTGAGCATTGTCTGTATGGGTCAGATTTGAATGTGGGTATAGCAAAAGAATAGTAGACGTAACGTAATGTGTGTTTTGTATCTCTTTGAATTGCGTGGTATTAACGTTTGGATTTTAGCTGCTGTTGTGTCGTAATACTCACTTTGTGTAGAAAGAATTAAAGAATGTATGTAATGCTAAGTATATGAAAAGCGGCATAGACTGAATTGATATCGAAGTGACGTTTCAAGGCGTGCATGATCTGTTCACTTCGTGTCTAATGCAAGGACAACGATGTTCTCACAAAAACCTGCACATTTTTATACGTGTTCTATTGTGTGCTAATGCTATGTAAGTGTATAAACTTGTACTGTGGTAGTTGAATGTTAACTACTAGTTGGTCGTACCTAGTACTTACTTATTGTTAGTTAGTACTCATGATTCATCATTCGACTTCGTTCAAAGCATAAAACTGTTTGGCGTATAGCCTACAGTATTTCTAGAAGTAATTAATTTCAAAATTCTAAGCTGAATTGAATTGACTAATCGTTGCCTAATTATCCATGGAAAATCTATAAAACATTTATTATCGTTTTACCACCTTGGTATGTGAGTATGTCAAGCTTTTTCGGTGTACTTATCAGAACCTTGAAAATTAAATTCGGAGCTGAAAACCGTCTTTGTTAAAATGAAGTTTGAACAACTGACTTACAGGCATCTTCTAAACACATGACAGTATGACATTCGGAAAGAAGACACTAACAATAAATGCTAAAGGATATTAATAAATGAATTTGTTTTTAACAATGTTTCTATTCGATGACACGTCATTCGTACATTTAAAACTTTGTTGCATTGATAAATTTTATCTTACTGAAGCACATTTACATTAATGCAATCCCTGAAGGTCAGAGTCCTGATATATGTATATGTATTCACTATAAAAAACATTCCTGAGGGTTCAACACCTCTAGAAATTTGGCAAAGCACTAGATACAACATACAACTTGATTTTTGCCAAAAACGCCAAAAAAATTCACATATGGCGCATTTCTGCAAGATGTGGTACAAAATTCGCATACTTTTCTTCCAAAATGTAATTTGTGTACTTATTTTGGTGAATTTGACCAAACAGTTTTCAACATTGTGGCCGCATTTCTGATTCCCCTGACCATAAAAGTTTAATCTGATTCAAACCCCTCTTGAATTTACTTGTAGATCCTGATTGTCGACCGTAGTACTTAGTGCATATTTTAATGATGCACACCAAAGGATAATATTTAAATTATGGATCTATGTAGATCCATCTAAAATTTGTGCATAGATGTAAACACTAATTCCATCTGCACAAATAATTTTATTAAAATTCTGAAGAACTTTTTTTTGTTTCTTTCCGTAACGTATTTCCATTTTGCCAAGACATTTTCTGCACCCATTTTTTGTTTTGTTTTGATAGATCCGTGGTTATAGAATTTCAATAGATTCAGATAGAGACAACAAATTTTTTGTGCATACCTCTTATAAGCTAAGAAAAGTTGCGCTCCACTGTCTTCTTTCCTAAAATACCATTCTGTGTTCATTCATGAATGTAGAAATACAATATCTGTGCATGTAAGTATGTTACATTATGCCCCCAAAATTCTAGTTAATACAATTTGTTTTACAACGGTAAATAGGCTGAACAACAGACAGATATTTCGTAAAAGTTGGGGAAAAACGAAAAATGTGTGCAAAATATGGGCTAACGCATGATATATAATTACACGTTTTATTTGCTTATGACTAAAATATGTAGTGTTATTCTGCTATTTAATATTGAATTAACACTCCCAGACACAACGTGTAGTTCCAAAACTGCCCAAGCTTTGCTAATCTACTTAAAAGCGAGCAGAATATGTTCTTACAGACATATCCGGGCTCTGCTGAAGATGAATGGTGAATGGTTTAGTCGGGTAATAATGGGGAATGGAATTAAGTCTGTATGTAATGTATGCTTGTATGCGTCCACTCACGGGAGATAAATAGCACTTACTGGGTGTATTCAGTCAATTTCTGTGTACGTATCATTTCTCAGATCCTTCAATGTTAAATACTCTTTAGAAATAATCGCAAGCTGTTTGTTGATACAAAGAGCCGGGATTGAAATTACATTTTTACATATACATAGCCCTGTAATAATGGTTTGTGCAGCGCAATGCCCAGTGAATATCAAACGAACAAAGTTTGAACAGCTAGAGAGCTACTAGTTTTACTTTTTGACTTTGTAATGAATAGCATAAAAAGTTATCTGGTTTAAAGTTTATAGGACAGTGTGAGATGTCTATGTAATTTTGCGCGTTCTGCATTACTACACGTAAATAAATTAAAAACTTGCTGGCGGACTGTACGAAAATTGTTTGCTTAAAACGTAATCGGATCTACACAAAAGATTACATCTGTAGACGTATCATCGTATTGCTTTTATTTACTATCAATAAGAAGCGTATAAGAAACTTTGTAATGGCAATTGGGAAGTCCTTTGATCTCACTGAACAGACAGCTTCGAATTATGATATAATTACGTAAGCCTACAGCTACTACTGGGTAACCAGAGCTTAATACATATAAATACAGTGATTGAGCTCATGGCCATCTTGTTTCTAAACGAGCAGTAATTTACTAGGATAATTCTGGTGCATTTATTTACATGGATTTGTAATTGTTGGTAAAATTGTAAATCTTGTTCTTCAGATGATGGAAAAGTGATGAAACGGAGAGAAAATCTGTAGGTTTAAACAGTTAGAGAAAACTTTGTAAAAATATATTTGAATAATTCAACGTTTGTGTTTAGCTTTAATTTACTAGGTTTTTTTAATAATAGCAGACAGCAGCATGTCAGTTTAAGTTGTGTGGATTTTTGCAAATTTTAATCATTACAGTTTTGTAAAGGGAATTTTGTGGTGGGGCTCAACTCGAATGCCTAATAATATAAAAATGTAAAGGATAATTTTGTCATTCTTCACTGTTTCATTTAGTATAAAAGCATTCCATTCCCCATCGTATAATCGTAAATGCTTCATTTTCATTGAACTACCTTCCACTGCATATGGAGAAATTGTAAGCGAATTATTAAACAAATTATATTAAGATACCCATTTAAAAAATGTGCGACTTTCACAATTTTTAATTAATAATGCACTTGTATACCTATTGGCAAAAATAATTACGATCTTAACTTTACAGCGACAAATGTAAGTTATTTCTGTACAGACAATTTGGTAGCCCAAGTCTTAAACGAAAATCGGACAATGTTCACTCCTTCTTAACGCCAACCGGTCATTATCCCACCTTTAAAAATATGATTAAGTTCTTTAAAGTGATTTAGTTTGATGGAAGCGTCGGAATTGACAATCTACAGTGAGTTAGGATTTAAATGCAATGTCGTTTAAAGTTTAAGGGGAGTATGTTGTGTAGTAGATAGATGATAGTAGATAAGTGTAGACAATACGATTTTCCTTTCAGTGTACGAAGGAATGTTAACAAAATTTTACTGCAAACACCTCTCAAGATGTGGAACTACTATAGTAAGTAGTAACTAAAGACATTCTATCCGTTTTGGCCGATCATTATTATTACGTTGCAAGTTGCAATATTTTGAATGCGCCAACTCCAAGTACCTACCTCAAGATAGAGACGGAGAGACCAGCCGAATCGAATAATCTAGAGTGTGTAATAAATCCATTCATGGTTCTTCAAATACATTGAGGTAGGAAAGGAGAGAGTTTTCTGGCTTCACCTCTCTCTCTCTCTCCTACTAACCATTATTATAATAGATTTATCGCCTGAGATTTTCAAATCCTGTTTCATTAGAGACTTGAATTACGTGCATTGCAAAGAACGCTGAGAATGCATTGCAATCACCTTCGCGAGAAGAAAATGCATTTTTGCTCGTTGCATTCTACAATTACTTGCCTTGCCTACTGCTGTGTGTCCACCATTGAAAAGTTAGAAAAAGAGAAATGTCAATCAAGATCCTGTGTAGTTTCATTTCGTTTCAGTGTGGTTCGTTGATATGAATATGAATTGTTGTATAGTAGAGACTACAGTAAAAGATTGAACATGTTCAAATGCACAATCAAGATGATTCAGTACTAGGAAAAGGTTGCAATGTTCTGCATTGCAGTTTATTAGACTGCTATGATTACATTTTTGCACAGGTACACGTTGTTGTACTAGAAGCATGAAGCGATGGTTGCAGATATATGCAGGTGACACTTTGCAACGTGGATACACTATCAGTCAGGGTAAGCTATATATTCAGACACAGATGCAAACGTTGTAAATGAAGAATAGAATGTGAATTTTGCAGAAACTTTCTCTCGAATTCTTTGCACGTCCTCTCCTTTAAATGAGATACGACAATATTAAGCATGTTATTTAAATGTTTCGACTGTTTCTCCTTAAAGGAACAAGAGAGTTCTACGATCATGTACGCGCTCAGATAGAATCACATCGACTAGAGAGAGAGAGGCATTCTAATTAAGCATTGAATTTGTAAATATTATAGCTAGTCACCTAAGTATCTCGTTAAGATGTTGTAACGTAATGTAAGTGTGCGCTGTTAAGTGCATTCAGATTGATCCTTTGAGACCATTACAAGTTGTTTAGCTGCAGTATCAAGAATGCAAGGTATTTAGCGCAGTAGTGAACTGGTGTAGTAGTTGTTGTGTATAGTGTATAGTATAAATGTAGTTTGAGTGGTATGCCGAGTCATAGTTTAATATAAAAATTTCTATGTTTCTCTACTACTATATAGTATAGAGTATAGATGGGATATGGTCATGTGCACATCAAGTGGAATAGTTGAAAGTACACAACTGTACACACAGCTTATGCTTTTTGTCGTATCTGTAGTCGCATCACAAGCTAACCTTAGTACAAATGTGGGATTTTGCTTATGTTATGCAGCTGGTCTCTCGGTTTACGTGTAAGTATCGCAGTAGAAACCGGAGAGGGGGTTATTGCCATTCTACTAGTCTACTGTACCGATACTCAGTACTCTGTGCACAAGTCAACTCTCTAGATAAAGCAATTCAATGTAAAGTAATGCAGAAATAAAGATTTTGCAGTACGTCTCTTCTGCAGTTTAGTTGCCAAAACCTTAAGAATTGTATGAGGATTTGTCGTGTAGAATGACAACTTCCGAGAGGAAATGCGGTACTCTGCTGTTGGCTAATGTGCAATGCAGCCGAGATAAATGGCACATTTGAGTTGCTGGGACAAGAAGGCTAAGCAGCTAATTTTGTTTATCTTATTACCGTAAAGTCCATAAAATGTTAAACAGAATGTTTATATCGAATTTCAAAACTTCCTGTTTTATTTGACTTAGAAGTAAATAGTGTACAGACAGACACAGACACTGAGTGAGAGAGACAGATACTATCAGTGGGCAGTGGGCATTATATAAATTAAATTGCCCACTGGGCAATTTAATTTATATAATGCAATGCTTAGTCTCACACTCTCACACTATGTAGCCAGCATTTTATGAAAGTTCAAAATTTATTAAATGCGTTGATGCTCTATGTGTTTGTGATCTACGTGCATCGTATTGTAGTGAGTCTTTAGAGGGAGTGAGAGAGAGAAGGTTGTTGGTAGGGTCGAGAAAAGTTTCTTCGGATACATACGAGCAGTGAGTAGAGTAAAGAAGATGATTGTGGGCTGAGCTGAGGATGCCACTGCGTACGTAGAGATTCGCAAGGAACATTCTCACTGCGTTCTATCTGCTCTTTACTCTCTGTTCATAGAAAATTCTGGTGGATGTGCTGAATTTTCTTTGCAGGGAAATTGCGTCGTAGTTTAGGCAGTAAAAGTCGTAGAAGCATCACCACAGCAGCATCGTTTTCAAAATGGCTCATGGACATCAGGCACTACCAGTCAGGTCCCATCATTCCTTTCTCTACACGCCTAAAAGTTCTGCTACACCCACGTTCCTTTTTTCTTCCTATTTTACACTGGCTCTCTACATTTATTGCAACCAGGTGTAATATAACATTTCGCTTAATAATAATGAGAAAAAATAATGAATGAAATGCAAGTGTAAATACTTTAGAGCATCACTTGAAATTCTCTTGCTTTATGCAATAAAATATTGCAAAAAATAATTATTTGCAAAATGACAAGTAAAACGTAGTAGCGCCGAAGAAATACACAGAGTCAGTCATGAG
>JABASC010001896.1:0-20401 GCA_019776185.1 Plutomurus gul | reverse complement strand
CCAATTGTCGCAATATCAAATTACATGGTACATTGAGACCTTTAATTTCAACAATAATGTTTACAGGAGCGTATCCAGCCTACGCCCCCCCAAAAGGTAATAATGATATTAATATTTATAATAATGAAATCATAGTTTTATGTGTTCGTATATTATATAATATTGTTTAACGTTGAAGTTGTATATGTGGTGATTCATTGCATCTTTAATATTAATATTACTCATATTACTAATAAGATTGGTAGAAAATTATGTGTATTGTATTAAAACTAGCTAGATAAAAACTTATACAACGTATTTTTATGTATTCTCTATTTTATATATATTATTATACGTAATGTTGTGTGATTTATTAGTAAATACACACAACATGTATTTTCATACATTCATACAACTATAGGATAATATAGGATAATAAGAACTTTACTTTAAGACAAGACGAGACATGAAATTGAAAGCTTCATAACAATGACAATAATAATAATAGGTATTATTATTAGGGTTAAATCTGCTCTCGTCATTCTACAATTACAGTCAAGTTAACCTAACAACTCTGTCTCAGTATATACACGAACTACTACTTCTTTTACAACAAAATGAGACAGACAAAAATTACATTTTTCCCAAGTGCAACAGCACACAGAAGAAAGAGGAAAGTACTCACAACGTACACAATTAGAATAGAATTACAGGAGTTAACCTAGTTATATAATAGTATGGTATTAGGTGGACAGAATAACAGCATTCAATGTATCTATTCTGTAACGGATTACCGGTCAAGAGTGCCAATACTAAAAATGACAAACCGAAAATCCAAAAGCGCCAATGTGTGCAAATGAAACGAACAAAAAAACGCATTCGTACGATGCGCACTGAGAGCCGAAATAATGTCCCCGCACTTGCATGTTTTGCATATTTATCATTAACATAACATGTAGCAATTTCCATTATCTGTTACGAGTTTGCTTTAGCTCAGACTAGGTTTACGGAACCTAAAAGTCCTATTATTAGTCTTGAAATCTTTACTACTACGTCAAATCGTGCATTAACTTTTTGCTTGCGCACTTATATATACATACTATTAACATAACATAAGAGACAATGAAATATCTGTAAATGTGTTTACATTACTTATTTATGACTCTTATGTAAAGATTGCATTAGAATTTATTAAAAAATTGAACTGTCCATTTTCATAATATATTGCAACATTTTCCCCGATTTTGCTGCTGCGGCTGAGTCTGCAAGTAACACAAAGCATTTGAATTTTGCACACAAGGCATTTTCAAATCTACTTTAAATAATCCACTTACAAATACATCCCTGTGTCTCCTTTTCCTCCGGGGTTCCTGTTTTGCGACGACGACACCCTCCACATCCATTTCCAAATGATTTATCCTCTGCGTCATCAGATCCACTTCATTGTCAATTCTAACAGATGAATTGATAACCGCCGCCGATGCCGCCGCCGATGCCGCCGCCGATGCCGCCGCCGATGCCGCAGCCGACACTACAGCGGTTTTCGTTTCTATTTTAATCTTTAGCTTCAATTTTAAATCTGCAAGTTGCTTTCGCAGAAGTTTCATTTCTTCAGCTTTTGCTGACTCCACTGACTGAAGCGATTCATCCGATTGTGGATCTACCATTTCAATTTCTTCTTGCAGAATTTGATCGAAAGTTTTTATGTAGGAATTTTCTGTTTGTAAATCGTCGAAATATTGAATTCTTGAAGTTTCACCCTCCAGCGAGAGCTGTATTGGATCTATAGTTGAATTCCTATCCAAAAAAAATTAATAATTATGTACTTACAAAAATTATTAAAAATCTTAAAAATGTATGAAAAATGAAACCTAAATTACGGTTATACATTTTGATTTGATGACAAAAACGGAGATAACCAAGTTTGTGTGCTGAAGCCGAAGTAATAACTGTTAATTTCCTTTTGGACTGATTTTGGTTCTGATTTCTTAACACAATGACTGCTGTGCAGTTAGTTACCTTCATACTTGTTAATATTTAGTTTTTCTTATCAGAAAATTCAAAGTGGGTCTAAAGTCTGAAGACTACGAATTGTACAGCAGCATCTTACATTTAGCCTGGTATTTATGCATTCAAGAGGACTGAATATTTTATGATGCTGGTTCTTACCTTTTTAATAGCAGCTGTATAGGTGAGGACGGTGTCCGAAAACTGCAACTTGACAGCGGTGAACAACAAGTGACGAGTGGAATGAGAGAATTTACATAAAGCTCTAGTCACTTCATTCCTTCAGCATTTACATCTAGTACACAGTGCATCCGCATTTCTGTACACTTTTCCAGGCTAAAGATAATGTAGAAAGCAACAAAGGCCGTGTATTGAAACAGAAGTACATATCCACATGCAGCAAGCAGTGTACATAAAATGTTTACATATAATATATTATTATTATGCACAAAATGTATGCATACACATTGATAATGTCCTGCTCTTTCTATTTACTGACTTATTGGTTAAGCAATGAGCTGACAAGCGTCAGTGACCAGTCATATAAATAGATTTAATCCGTTGTACTACGAATCCACCGAGACTATTTTTGTAAGACTGCAAGTATTCTATGCTGTTGTACCATAACTAATTGTAAGATTTTAACTGCTAATTTTTTCTGAGAGAAGTGACAAAATTAACATTCTGTCATGTCCCCTTGACTGCTACTGCTGGCTTTACTACCATGAAACACGAAAGTTTCAAGTGACGACGTGAGTGGATACTTCTCCAGAAAGGATGACTCATTTTTTTATGTTTAGTAACTTACGAATGTGTAACTTTATTCAAACGAGGTTAACGGTACTTTAAAGAGCAATAAATTATCAATGATTGTAACCGAAGCGAATGGCTAAAATGGCCTGAAAGAGTTTGGGAAAATTTAAATTCCTTTGTTCTATGAGTTTGTCACGCTTTATGCTTTCTGCGTTATTATGGCACCTTAAACCTAGAGCAAAAAATTGTTAAATCGTTAGCTGCTAACTCCAATGTTACTTACAATTAGTATCAGAGACGATTCATCAACAGTTTTATTTTAAAGAAATCGAGCAATTAGGAAATTTTGACATAGATCATTGTGAAGGACGTGTGGTTCAGTGCCGGCACGCTTATGGCGGTGCATCACGTTCAATCACCAAATCTCCACTGATAAGTTATTGCTCTTTAATATGCCGGTGGCCTCGTTTAAATAAATATCAAAAAGCGAGTCATCCATTCTGGGCCACCCTGTATATATTTGTAGTTTCGGAAGTCCTATTTAAAACTGAGTGTGGGCAAAGGTTTTCAGTATAGATGCCCAGGCGCGTACTCACCCTCCTAGAGTAGATTGAGTGCACCCTTTGGGAACTCAAGTACCCCCCTGAATTTTGCTAAAAACAAAACCCGGCTTACTATTTATAGTAAATCCCAAAAGCGGACGGACACTACCAATACCACAAAAAAGTCATCATGTTGCATTTCAGTAATCGCAATGTTATGTTTATTCCAAAGAATTTTCCACACTTGGTTGCTGCAATTATATCGGTTTAATATTACTTTGCGTACCATCTGAATTATCGTGCTCCACTGGAAAAATTGGGAATTATTTCTACTCAATACTTAAAAGGGGACAACAACCCTAATTTGATATTCATGTTATGTAAGATGCAGATAAAGAAATAAAGATATGCTGTGTATAGTAGTCTCACAGCATCTTGAGTTCAAAGAAAGTATTATTTTTTGCATAGAAAAGTCTACCCCAAATATCGTGCAGGTGGTAGAATGGCAATAATGGCAAACTCATTTGATTTTGAGTTAAAATGATTTTAGACTTTTAAAATTAAACATGACATGTGAATGATTTCAGAAGTTTTTACTTAATATTCCATTTGTGAAAACAATGCCCATTTATTCAACCGTCCACTGACAAAATAAACGAATTGGAATATATTACAGGCACGTCTAAATAGTTTAGTGATTTTAGTATGTACGTAACACAATGTATAGTAATTTAGATTGTGTTGTCGTGCGATGTATTCAGTAAATGTAATAACCATGTAAATATCATTACGTCCAACGTATCCATTGAAGGGTATTTGAGAAGACACTCGAAAAATTTGAGTACCTAGTACAGTTGGTTACAAGGGTACCCGATAAGGATTGTCCTTGATGTGATGATTTACTAGTATGTGTGAGGTTTCAATTGTGGTTTTACACGAGTTAAAGGTTTCTGCCATGTCTTGTCAAGTCTACTCAATTTAATACACTCTGTAGTGTAATTATTTTAATGTGTCACCATCAAGGGGTCTTATTCGTATGCAATTACAACTTAGTAATTCGATTTCTGGGTATTACATTAAGTACAGATAAAAGTAGCAAGAGGTATAATTGCGTACATACGTATTTACATGGTACTTATGTATGTGTACTAGTGAACATCAAATCAGGTTAAGCCCAGTGGAAAAAGCAATAAATCTCATAATAATACTAAAAGTGTTTTGTTCTTACAACTTTTATGTAATGTATACTATTGTATATACGCTCAAGTACAATTGTGTATTTTCAGAGTTAGTTCAAGATTTGTACGAGGGGGAGGGGATCAGCATTCTTTTTATAAACGTTGTTTTGTTATAGCCATTAGTCCCTATGCGTACTGTGTGAGCGACACGTGGTAGTGTTAAAGGCACAAAAAAGAAAAGAAACTATTTTGATTAACAAGTGCTTTAATTCTACATCCAAAACTGAAATTGAAAGTGGACCGGCGATTTCATTGCGTGTTGTATGTGTGTTTTATCGAAGCAGACAACGAGAATTATTACAAAGGGTATAGGTACTTAATTTGTCTTACACATGAATTTTATTGTTGAATACGCGATATTTCTATCGTCCATGAAAGTAGAAAGATGACTAACTGACTTCTTTGTTGGTCTGGTGTCAAGCACGAAACGCGTTGTTTACATGCTTTTGGTGGCACACACCACCAACCATAATTGCAGCAGTCATATTTCTTGAGTCATGGAAGACATTTTCGTGCTCTCTGTCTCCGCTCTAATATTCTACTACCGATGCATTGAAAATCATTTAGTAAGTAATATTCAATTACCACGATGAACAGCTATAACATACATCTATTATACTAGGTGTATATGTAAGAATGTACGTATGTTTTATATTAAGTATGTAATAGAACCGCACTTATGGTTTTATGTATTTCAAATTGTTTCCTTTCTCTACTCACATAATTTTTTATTAACGATTTCATGGACAATCTACAATTTCTTCCTCCTGTTCCGACGTCATCTTTTTTTTTTAGTAATTCTAGTCTTCACTGTATTCTTTTCTTCCTTTGTCAAGTCGTAATTTTTTCTCTCGAAGTCTTCACACCTTTTATCAGTGACTTGCTCTGATCTAATTTACTAATTTAACGTTCACGTCACGAGGTTTGGACACTTTCACTCTGCTTTAATAAGAAACCACCATTTTTATGTTATCTTACGTGATGTTTTAAATTATAAAACTTTTGTCTACACTTACAGGACTTGTGTTTTTTTAATTTTTCTAACGAGTTGTCCTGTAATTACTTATTATTAGTGAGTAAATTGTTAAGGTAGCAGTTAATACCTAACGGTGATATAATATATAGATATATATATACTTATATTATTTAAGTTACCCAACAAAAAGAAAATCGTCTGCAGTACTACGTATTATATTGCCCACTAATTTATTTTAATCTTATGTAATGTGGTAGTTGAATAGTTGATAGTAGTAGTAGTAGTAGTACAGCACAGTCAACAATTGAGGTGTCCCTGTCTGAAATATAAATTCCAATTATGTTTTTTAATTCATCCAAAAAATTACGTGTAATAATTCCGTAATGATATTAATATATATATGTATATAATAATGAAATCATAATTTTATATGTGTAGGTATATTATATAATATAGTTTAACGTTGAAGTCATATTGTATGTATGTGGTGATTCATTGCATCGTTAATACTAATACTCATAAGATTGGTACGAATTATGTGTATTGTATTAAAACTAGCTAGATACAAACTTATATAATGTATTTTTATGTATTCTCTATACATATATTATTATATTGTTATGTATTCTCTATACATATATCATTATATTGTTATGCATATATGTATAATTATGCCTCTAATGCATATCATCTATGATAATGTTGAGTGATTTATTAGTAAACACAACATAGTATTTTCATGCATTCATACAACTATAGGATAATATAATTAAGAACTTTTCTTGAAGACGAGACATTAAATTGAAAGCTTCATTATAATGACAATAATAATAATAATAGGTATTAAAGGTTAAATCCGCTCTGGTCATTCTACAATTAGTCACGTTAACTAACATTTCTCTCTCTCTCTCTCTCTCTCGCTCTCTCTCAGTATGTCCACGAATCATTACTTCTTTAACAACAAGATGAGACTACTGATACTTGGCATTGCAAACTGCAACAGCACACATAAGGAAGGTACGAAAGTACTCACAAGATACACAGTTAGATCAGAATGACAAGAGTTAACCTAGTATTGGTATTAGGTGGACAGAACAGTATTCAACGTATCTATGTATTGTGTAATGGATTACCGGCCAAGAGTGCCAATACCAAAAATGACAAACCGAAAATTCAAAAGTGTCAATGCATGATAATTCCAAATGAAATGGACAAAAGAGCCCATTCGTATAATGTGTACCAAGAGCCGAAATAATGTCCCCGCACTTGCATGTTTTGCATGTCATTAACATGTAGCTGCTAAGGGTTTGCTTTATCTTAGACTAGGTTTGCAGAACCCATAGTCTTATTTATCTTTAGTCGTGAAATCTTTACCGCGTGAAATCGCGCATTCACTTTTTGCTAGTGTCCATTTCATTGGCACTTCTTAATTTTGACATTTTTGGCACAGTTGGCACTTTTCGATTGGAACTCTTGAACGGATACCGTGTAATGTTTGTATGCATACATAATATTATTGTTACACAAAAAATCCAATATAAAGTTTAAAACTCAATTCACTAGAATCTAAAAGAGATTATACAATAATAGTTATAACAATTATTATTTATGTACTAAATGCCATTTTCTTCGAAAGTAACCCCCTTGTCCATAGCAAGACGACGCACAATGCGAATATCGCACAAAGCGGAGTTGACACTCGCACGAGAAGGAGTTTCTCGTCATGTTGCTACGAAATCAAAAACAAAAGGTTTAAAATTCTAATGCTAGTACAATTACATTAAGCTACAGTACGATGTTACCAACTTGTAATTCCAATCACTCGCATATTGATTACCTTTACAAAGTAGTAGTCGTATGTTTAATAGTAGATGTGTAAGGTACTTACCAAAAATTGCATAGTTTTTAAGAATCATTTTAAAATTCTACGAAGATGAGTGTATGTAATATAAGTAATATAATATAATTTCTCTAGTACGCTCTACACCGTGAAAATGTATTAATGGTGATGTAATCTTATTATTAGTACAATATAATGATATAATATTTAAGAATGTATTCTACGATAATATACTAATTAATTAATAGACTATTATTATGTACCCTTACTAACTTCGTTAGTGTATTTTTAGTTAGCCTTCCCACGTTAAAATTCCGAGCGTAAGTATAGCAGTACGTTTTGTTTGTAGTTTTTAGTTCAAACTGTGAAGACGTTCAAATCAATTGACTACATTACAATACGTTTCAAGTATTTTTGAATAATGCAGATTATTGCAGAAAGGTAGTAGTGCATCACCAGTTCCTATTTCCTCGAACAGTTCCTTCTCATTAGTTTACGTAATACAGTTTCCAGTTTCACTATTTCCTCTAATCTACACATTTTGGGTCAAAGGCTCCAAGTAACACTAACTGCTCTCCTCTACATGTAAATGCTGTTACTCGTTGACCCTTTGTAATTTGCCTTGTGATTTTTTATGCTTAAACGTATGATACGCGATACTAATCGAAACTAGTATATAGAAAAATCGTTTTCTCATACCTTTGCAAGGAACTGTTCGAGGAAATGTGTGTCTTTGGACGCGACGAGAAGGCGCAAAATTAGGGAGACGAAGACGACAAAGATTAATTACAGTCATCAGTACAATTATTACCCATGGTTTATTAACCAAAGTACCGCCCCCCCGAATATTGAATAGGTGTGCCATATATATCAACTACATACATTTAGTACATAAGGTACTTACACTATCATTCATGTTATTGTTACTAAACGATGTATGTAGGCATTTGTTGCCTCACTCCTTGTCAGAAACACATTTTCTCTCTCTATTTATACGCAGTCATTTTAAAAAGGTATTGTTTACAGTACAGTACATTGTTACTAAATAGTTGCACAAACATTTCCTACTTACATGTAATGTAGTCAGGCAGTTTATTTATTAGTCTACAATAGTTATTCTTGTTGAAAAGTCAGCCGCAAAACAAAAAATTCTTACATAAAGTTAGTACCATCTATTTGTGAGATACACAAGCAAAGAAACACACATCTCATACTGGAACCGAGAATTCAATTCGATTGGTAAATTTTTGTGATAATTTCGTCAAACCATTTGTATCCAAGTATACAAGGAAAAATTGAGACTGAACGTTATTTTCGTTCCCATCTACATCTAGTTCATAGTTTGCATTTCCTATTGTTTTAGCTAACTTTTTTTGTATCCATTCGATTCTTATATTCAGTCGCCATTTGAATAACATTGCATCTTTCGTATCTTGTAGTTTTATACTCTGCTATAATATTCAAATGCGTCGTATTTTAACGTTTTGTGCTTTACAATAACTAATAATGTTACAATAACATGGAAATGCCATTAACACTAATCTTAATTGCGCATTTGTAATGTACTGTAATGTAGGCTCATTTAACAACTATCGTAAGACTAATAAACAAGGCGATTTTTTATAAACTTCGACATTGACCTCAGTCATTCTCCTCTTCTATTATATAACTAAACGCTTCGTTAGGAGATTTGACTTTGTTCTCATCAACACATCAACGTGATACACAACAACAAATACTATACCATTTTCACCATTCTTTCACAGGGCAGTCAATATTTTAATAACACAAAAGGTACCTCAATTTTTTTTTCTGTCGCCATTGATGGAGCTAACATTGGTACCGCGCTAGTAATCTACAATTATATACTACTCAACAATTTCTTGCCAGTAATGAGAACTTCATCTTGTTTCAAATGTTTCCAATTTTAGATCTAATGGCTGCATGCAAAACGCAGTGTTTTTATAATATTAAAAACAAAAAATTTCACAATATTATAATTACCTCACTACGTTTTTTACTTTAAACTGTATCATTAGTTTACTAAATAAGCTAAAATTGTTTTACCGGACAACTAATTTAGGAAGCTTATTTATAAAGTACCTCAAGAATAATCAAAGCAGTTACACTTGTGTATATTCAAGGAACGAGAAGAGAGAGGGCAGAAGGCTTTCAAGAGAACATTATGGGATAAGGAGCTACGACAGATGATTAGCCGAGCGATGGGAAGTCGTTGACATCATCTACTTTCGGAGCCGCCTGTCGCATTGGTCGGTCCTAATTAAAGATAAAATTACATTTATGGCATCATTTACATATTAAAAATATAATTTTTATCTGCAAATGTCAAATACAAATAGGTGACTCACATCACGACTGGATGCGCCCCGACCACCACGGAAGTTACGAAAACCGCCACGTCCAGGACCTGCACCACGTCCATCGCCGCGATTTCCGCGTTCACTGCGCTCACCACGATCGCCACCACGTTCTCCACCTCCAATGCCACCGCGTTCTCCACCTCCACCTCCTCGGCCCCCGCCATCGCTTCTTTCTCCACGTTCAGCTCGTTCCCCACGTTCAATGCGATCTCCACGATCTCCTCCACGTTCACTGCCGCGAGTTCCACCTCGACCGCCACGTCCACCTCCACCACCGCCTCGTCTGGAGTCTACAAAGTGGAAGTCAATCTCCAAAATCTGCTTCTGGCGACCGGCACGTTGAGGGCAATCATATTCCTTCAAATAGAAACAATTGGTCATTGTTCTTGTGTAACATCATAAAACCACAAGTGGGCAACTTTTCAATCACCTCTTCTTCCTCTTCCTCCTCACCACTATGCTCTTCCTTTTCCTTTTTCTTTAAAATCATCTTTTTCCATTGGGTCTGATCCTCTCCTTCTCCGGCCTTTCGTAAGTTGAATACTGGCTTAGCACGAGGTTGCTACAAATACGACAAGACAGTTATAATAAAGTTTACGACAAACAGCCAAATATATTCACTTTCACCTTGTTCCCAACAAATTCATGATAATTACCTGCAAAGCTTTCCATTCATCCAATGTCATGAGTTTTGGCTGCTCCTCAGTAGGTCCATTGCTATCAGTTGGGTTGGCTTCCTCTCCTTTCTCTTCTCCGGCCTCTCTATATCCAAATAAAACCAAAAATTTTCATATTGCATTTATGAACAGGACTCTCGATCGTATTTCAGCAATTGTTCATAAAAGACTGGCATGTTTACCTTTCTTCTGCATTCTCTGGATTTTCGACTTTCTCCTCGGTAGTTTCTTCTGCTGTGGTGTTGGCTCCACTGATCTCTCTACAAAATATTAATACGAATGTTGTATGGAAATTAAAAGGCATGCGGGGGTTCAACACGAAAACAACAATTTCTCAAATGCAAGGAAAGGGACTCACTCCATATCATCCTTGTAAGTTCCCCAGTTTCGTGATCCGGCACCGTCTCTTTTGTCCACTGATTTCACTCCACTGGTTAATGAAGCAATTAAAAATGTTAATAAGGTTACTGTGAACTGCACAGAACACAGCAGCTGCCATTAGACGGTTAGTCACTCTTACCTTTTGTCAGAGCCTGATTGACGATCAAATTCACGTTTCCGTATTCCACCAGTTCCAGGGCCTGTTCCCGGGGCTCCGGCTCGGTCTCCTGGAGGGCCAGGTCGTCCGCGACCACTAGGAGCACCGCGACCACCTCTAAAACCACCGCCGCCCCCTCGTCTTGCACCACCACGGCCACCGAATTCTCCACCTGCACTCACATTTCCACCGTCTTGTCGCTCTCTGAAAGTTACGACATTGACATTTACCTTTTTGAAGGCTTTTAAGCTGCCTTGACAATATAAACTTTCAGTTTTATACCTGTTTGAGTCTTCACGATTTCGTCTGTTATTTCTTTCCTCACGATCTTCTTCAGAAAACTTCACCCCACGGTCCTTATCAAAACCAGAACGATCAGGTCTAGGTCCACGATTTGAGCGATTCTGTTGGCTAATACCTCCATCACTTCCAACTGTTAAGAAAACACCAAAGTTAAAACACCGTTTTTGTTTTAAATAACAATCAAATAGAAGTATAAAACGATTTGTATACCATTATTAGGCTTTGTGTTAGATTTGTTGGACTCGTTGCCACCTTTGTTAGAGTCACGGATGCCCTTTCGAGCAGTGGTTGTAGTCACTCCAGCAGATCCCGTTTCTACAGCACAAAAAACAAAATAATGGTCAGAGATTGTGATTATTATAGCACAACGCATACAGTCTCAAACCAAACTGTAAACAAAATTATCAGAATCAAAGAATATTTAGAAGCAAACTTAGAAGTAAAAATAAATAAAACATAAGTAAGAAAAGAAAACCGGTTAGAACAATAAGGGGAAGCCATTAAAAAGTGCAAATCGTCATGTCATACATTTTTACCAACACTACTAATTAGAATACATTCAAATGAAGAGTCATTTCGAACTGATTATAGCAAGCATGTGAAATCAAATACATCGGTCGGTGAAGCTACAGAGATACATGCTGTAGAAATTACAACTACAACATCACATTTCAACAGTCATCAAATATTAATTAAAACACAACGAAAATAATTCTACGCTCAGAAAATATTATGAAAAGAATAAACAATAGATGAAAATGATTAGCGGTGACAGAACAATCAAGTCTAGTGTTTTGAATTAAATTATACTTTGAGGAGGAGCAGTCTCTCCGCCACCTTCTTTTCCCCGGTTTTCTTTCTCTGCAATTTTACCCTTCTTTTTAGCATCTTTGTCCACTTCGTTCGCCTTCAACAGTGTCTCAACAGGATCGTCCTCATTGTCTAAGAAGCATGAGTAACGATTCGTAATCCCTATCCCGTACGCGTTCTCCATTATGCACTATCGCACCAACTCTCAACTAGAAACAGAAATATTTAAAAGTTTTAATTAAACTATAACAACTCCAGTTTAAGTTTTATTTAAAATGACGCACACAATCCAGCCACACGCTGGACCACTGCCAATGCTTGCCGTGAGATGAATGCTGGCGCCCCTTGCACCACGCATACTTTAGTACCACGGACAGGCTAAAGTGATTTCACACAACAGCTACACACAACTACAACGACACAACATAACAACAACGCTTACGTGAGTGCGGTAGTGAAGAGGCATGAAGTGCAAGTGCAAGTAGACTTACATTGTGCATTGTTTAGGACAATACGTAATTAAAATCAAATGACTTTGTCACAGAAAACTGACGCAACATTTGAACAAAACAGTAAAGCATTATTTTTACGATCCCATGAATCATAAATTCAGGGTTAGCAATGAGTACAGCCAGCCCCATATCACAACATGGAATATTGAACAAAGGAGCGAATTCACAACATCTTCTCGGTTTTCCAATAACCTTAACCGGTCTCCGGCTAGTTTACCACTTCACGTCTAATAACGCTGATTCGAAAAAATGGGAAATCAAATATTGGTCAACACTTACACGCAAAACGAGATTTGCAGACTTAAAGAGTAAAAGTATGGTTTCTAATGTCCTACTTATCGCTTGAAGATTGTTCGTTGTTTCAGTTGCACTTTGCACTGCACAAACCAGACTAGACATCAGCAAATTTATGTTGATCAACAAAATGCGTATTTGTCAAGCTAAGCTCACAGTGAGTGAGATTTTATCGTAGTATAGCCTCACAACTTACAACTGGGAACGAAGAAGCAATGTTACCCGGCCTCAACCACATTTCTATTTTAAATAGGCCAGGACAATATCTTAGATAATTACTGCACGACTGCATCGGCATTCTCTGTAATTCGTTTCCAGAGTATTTAGTAAATGATGGGTAGGGTAGGTAGGGTTACCTGATTGAAATCGTAAAAATTCTAATGTCGCAAAGACCGCGAATATGAAATCGTAAAATGAAAACTAATCGCGACTGTTAAAGTCATGAAATGAAAAATAAAGTTTGGATGCCTACACAATCGTTGACAGTTAAATAATTCTAACCTTAATATCCTTGGAGCATCTATCGGTGAAAAATGTTTAATTAATGTAGATCATGTTTTGACACTAAATTCATACTGCCACATGCTACACTACTCAACCATAGAAACAAAAGGCATATATCTGTACAGCATATGGAATCTCTCAGCAATGCAAAGTCCAATTTTCTCCTGTCCGCCTGCTACTGCATGCATATTTTTAGTAAAGTAAGGAGTAGGCCGGCCGATAACGACGGAGAAAGCAACGAAATAGAATGAAATAGAATTCAATCGCTGCCAAAAGTCCAAGAAAGCCTGACGATGATACTGTACTACTCTCGCTCGATTTGCGACATTGCACTGCAGTGCAGTGAACGAAGGGAATGTTCGTAAAGAATGTAATTTCCATGGAGGAGTCTTTCGACTCCCTCCGCTTCTGTAATATGATTATCCCATCTTCAATGATAGATGGTCGCACCGTATTCATGTATTTTATCTTTTCCCCTATACGAACCTTCTCTTCATAATAATTGGAAAAGTCTATTAGCATGGACACGGGAAACGAGGATAGCTTTCCAGTTTGTTTGGTCTCCTTAATATTTAATGCCAACCCATCACATGGATACTGAGCTGTGGAGAAACAGTTCCAATACCAAAGTAGTCGATAAGCCGACAGGTCGTAATGACAACACATACAAAACATGACATGACAAGACATTAAACAAAAATACAAATATTTTAATTTGAACTAATTATGTTAATTTATGTTAATTGTCATCTATTTTTACTTTCATTTTCTACATACCTACAGCAATGAAGTTTTAGTACAAATAAATAGTTTGTATTCTACTCTGTTAATATGTACAAATGTACCCCTACATTTACAAATGAGTTCATTTGCAGCAAGTGGTGAAACATTAATGAAATGAACTAGATTACCTAGGTAAGTAAGTAGGGTCGTTGCGGAGACCACCTACATTTATTTTACCACCAGTACGACTTATTTAAAGAATTGAGATTAACAGAGGTAATAAATAAATGAAAGAAGGCAAGTGGTCAATCAATTGGATCAAGGAAATGAAATTTCACCAAAACTTCCACAGATTTGTGCCGTGATGTTTTTATAATAGATTTTCATTATAAACAGCTAGACAAAATTATCTGCCCACAATATTTGAGGACTTCAAAGATCGTTGCACTGCTAATTTTACGGCTACATTTATTTGTATCATTAAAGTCACTACCAAAAGACTAGGCAAAGTATTGACACAGGAAATTAAAATACGTGCTTTTATCTCCACATGTTAATTTTACGATCTACAATTATATACCATCATAAATCACGATTTATAAGTATTACTGGTCAGGCCAGGCAATCAATAAAAACCTTTTCCACTTGTACTCCTCATCCTACTTTGCTACAGCATTTTAGTTAGGTTAATAATGCGTCTAATTCAATGATCAGTGGCGTAACCAGGCTATACAATTATCGGGCAGCGGCCAAAACTCAACGTTTTACAAATTAACGTATATAAAGAATAAGAAATAAGGGGGCGGAGCTAGCTTATAAGGCAAGAAAATTATCCGTCCAACAACCATTACCCACAATCAGGCTCTGCCGTACGCCACTGTTCGCAAATGTTTAATTCGTCAACATTGCAATAGAAGTTTCCCAATTAAGAAAACTTTAAAGACGGCAATCATGGCTAATGTAAATACCTGAATATTAAGCTGTGCACTACATGCAACTCTTCTTTCATTTATGCAATTAAATTGCACTCGATTCTAGATGAATCTATTTACTACTTGGTCCAATGCTGTTTATTTACTGGGCTGGCTCTGGCTACGCCACTGTTACTGCGCTGGCATTTATTTGCCTTCACTTGGCCAACTTCGCATTTTCAACAGAGTAAATGGTAAACCCTGACCTCCAGGTAAGAATAGTGTAAGTACATGTTATATTTCTCATGTTGATAAAGAATGGAACGGCGAATCATGTACTGGAACTTGGAACATTTAAAACTCCACTAAACGGAAAAAAACTAATGGGCACACTTTCCTAACATTTTAGCACAGATTGAAAGTAAAAAATACTAAAATTTTCGTCTTACCTGTTGGATGCAGAATAAAAGTTAGGATTTAAAAGAGCTTTGAGCAGGACATGAAGCACAGAGCTATGATTCTCTACTTGTGTGAAGAAAAACTGATGAGTTCTATGAAGCTGAATTGGACTCCCACAATATTCGAGTTGCCTTTTCGTCTGCGTGACTCAATTCTGGAAGAAGCACACCACCGCCACAAAGTAGTTCTTCAATAATGTGACCAGAGTGCAAAACTGTAGCCATTTTCTATCCAGACATATACAGGAAACATACATTCATTTAGTCGTCATTTCAACGAAGAAAGTGTGAAGAAGTTACTGGAAAATGCGCTTTCCGCCTCTAGTCACGTTTTACAACTCTAATTTCGTCGCAAGACCGTTCGCCTCGTAACTGTACAGAGTTACTTTCTTGTTACTGCACATGCATTACATAAGATTCCTCTGCGATCTTTTGGTGCACGTTTCCTTGCTTCCCTCTATAAGGAGTTATTACTACGATTTGCAAAGGTATAATATTCTAGCGAGAAATAGAGTACAAATATTCACGTCTCGCTCTTTATTTTCCATATCAGGGAGACAAAGAAGTCTCTCCTCGCAAAGGTAATAAGTAATTTCACAATTTCGATTCCAAAATTGCTACGGGGAAGGGGTTGAAGACAATTCGTTCACGTAACAAAATTTGTTGTACCGGCTTATGAATTACGTATTCTTTTGTTATCTAGCAATGAATTCAGCTTGGGGTATTGGATATCAATAGAAAATTTTATTTCTTCAGGAATTTGGCAAGTACTTTTGGGAATTACTGGATGGTGTGAAGGATTGCTGCTTACTAGTGCTACGTGGTGTGCGCCGCCCACGCAACTTTTAGTCATCGTAGTATGGGGCGAATATTATTGGTTTTACAAAAGAATACGTATCTATTTTTTAATTTGCACAGATTATATGTGTAAAATTTGAAGGGAGGCGCGTTCGTGAGCTAAGAAACGTAATCCGTCGCATCGCTACAATCGCTTTCTACATTTTGTATCCATTGTTTTAGGTTTGGCTAAGATTGTCCCTAGGGTTGTGGATTGGTTGACGGAGTTATAGGGAATCTACAAGCAGTGCAATATTAAATATAAAATTCCCTCCCACGCATTCCTATTAACTCCGTACAGTAGAATAATAAAAAGGAAAATGGCAAAAAAAAACTTTACCCTAGGCCTTACGGCTTACTCTCTGTAAGAATGGTTACCCGTGTTTATTAGAAAAATGTAACACGTTCAAGTTCGATTGTCGGTAAGGCTTCACCAATCAAACATAAGTCAGACTGTGTCCCATGAATCCAATTAAATGAATAACCAAGTAATTGCAAGCACATCCACCATTAATTTAACTAAAGAAACAATTTCTGTGTACAAATTAAAATACATTTATTAAAATGTGCTTACCGAAGCCAAAAATTACTCCATTGATCCATACTTAGTTTTAATTATTGATACATTGCCTTTACATTTTTCTGTCTGCCACAAAGTAAAATCCGATGTTATGGGTGGGCACTGGGCAGTGAATGAAATTTTGGCCGAGTGTGCATGAATCCCTATATATCCGCCGTGTCAGCATTCGGTTCAGGGCTCTTAATGTTTACTCCACATACTATTATTGTGTTGTGTCTTGTGTGTAACCTCACTCACTCTCCATTTATTTGCATCTACATACTTGTTTCTACCTTTTACAGCTAAGCCGTCTGGCACATCATCCTTGTGTTTAAAAGGGCTCGGCCTCTTGACCAGTGATTGGTTGGATTTTCCCTCGTTGAAAGTTATGCGAGGGAAATTGAGGAGAAGAGCATGTTTCCTATTAAATCCCGCTCGAAAAAGCTTTGTTATCGCTACGATACGACGTACTTACTTATATACGAACGATTCGTGTGTGGAGTGTGGACCTTAGCCATTCAATAAATTGAACACAAACATCCATCCACACAATGCAGTATTGCAGTGCATTAGCGCACTTTTAGACCACAATACTCAATAACAGTTTAAAACACATAGCATCTCTCTGTCTCTGTTATGTTGCTCTCGTTATCTCCGCTATTCGAGAATTTAACCCATACACATCAGTTTAAAGTCGTTAGCTACGGCGGTAACAACTTAGCTCCTATGTCTTTTACTCATCAGTTGTTCTTCAAACCATCCTTTCGAAGAGATAAACGAATTTTAATTTTCTTTTCATTTTAATACATTTATTTAAATATTACAAACGGTTTTTTGCCGATTTCAACATTATTTTACTACTACGTCAAATTGTGTTAAGCAATTTCCTATAATCTTTATGAACCCTTTGCTGCAAACTGTTAGTTATTGTTCTCTGTTGTGTACAAACAGGCAGTCTTATCGTATCTAATAGCAATTTACAATTAAGTAGTCATCCTTTGGGAAATGTTTACAATTGACAATCAATACGATCATGTAAAAAGTGGTTAATTTTAACACATTCAAATCTACAATCATCAATTAATCATAAACTTTAACATCCTACCAAGGACACAAACTGAAAGTGCACCCGCTAAGTAACCAAAACAACCAAAACAAACCACTTAATGTGAAATATTTTTTCATTTGTGGCATACAAAGTCCGTCATTGTCAAGCGCTTATGTGGAACGCGAAACGCAATTAAATAAGTGGTAAGAATTCCTTTAACTATTTGTTGTACTTGTCAGCTATGACTTCTTCTTCACCGCCACTTTTGCATTTTTAATATAATGAATACTGCAAGTGTGTGCGCAGTTTGAAGTTATTCTTAGATTATCTAGATCAATCGTTTTGCGTTGCTCTTATTTAATGGGGCTTTAGTTTTCTTTGTTGTTCGTGCAATTGCAGACTCAAATTCTATTCTTAATTCTTTTGTCTTTATTGTATACTATATCTTCATTTGAATTTTCATGTTCATCATAATAGAGCTCCCGAGCTCGGGCATACTTGTAAGCGTTTAAACGTTAGACTTAAATCATTAAACCATAATATCAGTTATAGCAATTCTCTATCGCATCGCAAAGTCTCTACCATTACTACCGTTGACACTTCTTAAACAAAGCTTTAAATTATGATGTCATGCTACATTTGTTAACACTTCTCATTAATAATATAAAGTTAAAGTGCTTATAAATGATATCTTTAGTAGACAAGGAATCGTAAACGTTCATTAAGACGTAGTTTTGTTTATTTGTTTGTGACCTGTTGCTGGTTGACGTAGGGGCTCATTGTTAGACATCGAATATTATTATATGCGTTACCCATAAACACTTTTCCTTTGTAGTCTGCGTTCTACGTTTACGCGCATAACGAGTGAACAAATACGTGACATTGTGCATGGCTTTTGATTTGCAGTAATAACCGTTACTGAAAGCGTCAAACTGGTATAAAATCTAGATGGGTTTTTAAGGTGAATGATCTTCAGCCTATTTTTATAATTAGGTATTTTGTTATGATCTGCTGTACCCAGATGATCTAGATCGCAAAAGCTTGTTTGCAATGCTTATTGTGAGCATGAGTATATTGAAAATTCGTTTTCTACTTTTTGCAATAAATAGATTCGTGTGAGTACATTCATACAAAATTGATATAAAGACGCACATAGGATGACCGTTAAGACATGAGACATTTTAATATCTTTTCCCTTTATACTGTACCGCGACTTTTCCATAATTTGGATTGTCTGCAAAAAAAGTAGGTTATATAATATTAGCAAAGTTGACCAAATTGACCATTCAGAACTTCTCTCGTTTTATCGCTTTATTATATAGATGACATAAGAACGATGGAGTTTGGTGGTTATTTATGTCTGATGCGATTTATATTACATTTAATGCTCTGCCTCTGCGTTGTATCCATTTACATATTTACTTCTAAGCTAATAAATAGGCACATGTTTGGTGTATACATGTGTGTATTCTTTTCTTACTTTTAAGCACTGCTTAGTAAGCACTAATAGTAATCTGCTCCATTCATTCAGTCTGCCAGACACAGTCATTTTATGGCTAATCATTTATATGCAAAATTAAAAGTGACATCTTTTTAAATGGTCCTCTCATTAGATTTGTGCTGAATGTATTAAGACGTATTATGTACACACGACATATGAATGATCTGTTGTCTGTATTCTCCACTCTGTCATGTAATCCACATAAGACAAATCTCATTAATTTTCATAGAAATATATTGATACGTAATAAAGTCACTTACAGTAAAAGAACAACAAACAAACCAATTGAGGAAGTAAATAGACATTCATTCAATTATGTGAAAGTTTAATTTTGATATAATATTTTATCTCGTAATTTGCTACATGTGTCAATTACTTCATGCCACATTTTTCAGTTCAAAGTACAAATGCAATCACAATTATTAACTTATTTGTTAGGTTATTTTCTCACATTTGCATTGCAATTATAATGAAACGTGTATCCTTGTTAGTTCATCACAACCATAACTAACTATTAAATTATCTGTCGGTGTCCAGAGTTTTTTTTTTACTAATGGCTGTAATAGGACGCTTTTCATTATTATTATTGCTTGTTACTAATCTGTCTCATCAAGGATGTTGGTGTTGCGGGCACAGTTGTTAAGTGCCAGTTGTGCCCGTTTCTGCCAACTCAGCGTGAACGAGAAATAAGAAAGCACTAATACATTATTTCTATCATCTTAAAAGAACGTTTAGGGTTACTTTAGATTCAACATTCCATATTGTATTATGGCAGAGTGGCACAAAGCTGATCGTGAGAAAATCTGAATTATCTCATACGACTCTACGGGTATATTTGCTTATCATGTACAAAATAATTACTATCGAAGCTCAGTTCATATCCGAGAGATATTTTATGTGTAATTACTGTGCACATTCATGTTCTCCCTTCTCGTACGCAAGAATTTTTTCTCCATTAAGCTTACATGTTGAATGGATTTTAGCTGTACAAATGCATTCAATAAAAATGT
>JABASC010001895.1:0-20413 GCA_019776185.1 Plutomurus gul | reverse complement strand
CTCTGCTTTTGTTTTGCCGAGTTGACTGTGTTGCTTTAATAGAAGTAAAGCTCTGTATATGTATTCACGTATATGTGTATATATGCTAGTAGAGTTTGTCTCAAGCGAACTGAACTCTGAATACTCAACTCTCTCGGCTGCTACTCAAGATTCGGATGCACAAGATCTATTATGTCCCTGTGTACTCTATTCTCCTCTGCGTACCACTCACTCCCGTCTAGTCACAAGTCTCTTCATGCACTTCACTTTATTTTCCTCATGCTCTACCACTCTTCCATTTCTTCTTCCTCTACTTTTAATTGATATGCCAGCTAAAATTATTGCTTTGTTTCTTCTGCAACGGTTTTCTCTCTATTCTTTCTCCTATCACATGATAGCCTCTTGGGCAACTACGATTACATTACTCTTCACCGTATTCACCCAGAACTTTCTCCCCCTTCTCACGATACTTATAATAATGTTTAGGTATTTTATACACTATTTACAATCCTGTTTATATCGAATTTCAGAAGCCATACGTTGTCTATACGTAACTTACTCTTTTCGATTAGAAACATTATTATAGAAGAAATTTCATCCTATTACTAGGGGTGCTTTGTATTAAAAGAGAATGCAATATTCTACTTTCTACGTAATGCAATGTTTTAAACTGAAACACATACACAATATCATCAAGGGCTACCTCTTAACACTATATTTCACAATTACCCTTTATCACACGGATTTAGTTTAACGTACTAATTGTCTATTTCACAAAACCCTTGATGAATTATTTTTCAGAGTGACAAAGCGGGTTTAACTTACTTGGCAGTGCAACACGACTACAAAGAACTTAATTTAACTGATCAGATATGTATCACTTACCTTTAAGTAAGATCCAATTAAATTCACGTCCACATTATTTTGTATTACACTCACATAATTCACAGTACCACACCGTTTTACATATTAGAAAACAAGTATTATTTATTAAAAATTAATCCATACAGGTATTGGGTACGGATTTACTGATCTCTGTGCACACAATTATCTTCTGAAATATTTTTTTTTAAATCTGAAAATAAAATCAACTGTAGTCTACAGAAAACACTTAGATCTGGTCAACATGCAATCAAATTCAAGACTGACAATCTTCTAGTTTCTGACGTCTGACGTAAAAAATAACAGTCAGAAAGGTAATCCTGCTGTTTGCGTGAAACTACAAATGTAAAGCAAACTGACATAAGTTGAATAAGCAAAGTCAAGGGTAGCTGGACCATAAATATGAGTAATAAAACGAGTACGGAAGCTCAAGCTTGAACCAGAAATACAAAAAGCAGTCGTCGACCCTTAAAAAACTATAGAATGCTCTAATTTTAGAGATAGCCATTGACTTTCTTGGTCTTTTTACGAACCTTTATCTTCTATTATTACGGAGCGTAAAAGATCCCTTGTAAAAAAGCTCATTGGACCAACAAAGAAAAGGGAGAACAAGGAAAGGAAACAATAAATGTCCCTTGAATGTAACAATGAGGTAAAAAGAGCACTTTTATTTTCGTTTATATCCATCTTTGATGAGAGAAGGATGAGTTTTATTGCATCTCCTATCTTGCTATGCAGTTCAATCGCTGACTTCTTAAACGATGAACCAGACGCATTCCTAATACTATTTGTTAGCTGAAGTTGATCTTAACAAAAAAGCAACTACAGGGATGATGCTCAATGATAGCTGTTGGTGGCCCTTCGGCTTCACTCTCGAATCCCTCTTTTACGGTAAGAAAGAAGGAAGACGGGACTCGACTCTAGTTTACAACCTGGGATTTGTTTATTGCACTTTTACTTTAACTATATTGCACTCTTACTTTTTAGTGAGTGAGAGTTTCTCAGATAGGTACACATAAAATTACACTTCTAGTTATCACTAACCTACAAAAGAATCAACAACTATTATGCTGGCTACCTGTGAGCCTGAGCCACATTGCTAACAAGGTTTACCATTATGTTCTGTTTCGTTTCAAACAGATAGAAGTATGGTTTAACGAGAGTTTCGCTTTCATCGTGCTTGTTCTATGCAGATGCTAAATGCTACAGGGAAGTCGTCCATTTTATGAGCCCTAAAGTCGTTAATTTACCTACCTAACCATACCTTCAAGTTTCTCTTGCCAAATGTTGTGTCCAAGAAAATTAAACCCACGTATAATATTGTGCATATACATACAACAAATAAGTCCACACTCAATGATAAACTACAATACAACAGTATTAGCTACTAGTACCACTACAATCATTATATTTCACATGAGGATGTATAATATAAATAGTGCCAAATAAATATAGCACGATTTTTTAATATTTTATCCATTTTAATAATCTGTGTCAGTTTCTGGTTAAACGGCAAAATAATATACATATATAAAATCTATAGATAGTCGTATATTTATGTGTACAAAAAAGTGAATACAAACAGGCAGTTTAAGAATATCACCCTCGGAGGGTCATTGCCTTGTGCCGACTAGCCTTGCACCAAGATCTTTTTCCACCCCTCTCTGTTCCGGGATCTGCAGTTGAAGTCAGGCCACCCTGTAAAGAATAAAAACAGATCTGATTATATGTTCTGCAGTGGCATTTTACACACGTGCCATATATTGACATGCACCATCACAGTGTAAAGTGACTGAACGAATCAATAGTGTGGCTCTAGTTTATAACATGACTCGCACCCAACAAATCAATAAACACACCAACAATACGGTAAACTGCCATAAATGAGAGTTGTGAGCACATTATGTGGTTTTAACAATTGTCAATGTGTCATAAAGCCATTGGTGCAGTGCGTATAAGTGAACTTTCAATTCATCCTTGAACTGCTTTACAACATACTCACTCACTCATTGTCAGTGTATGCACAAACACAGAATTTTTACGACCAAGTTCAACAATTAACTAAAAAATCCGTGATGTACTACGATGAAGAAACAAAAACTCATGGAATTATCAGAAAGCTTGGCTTAGCTCTCCATGCACAATTATTACCAGCAAAAAATAAAATATTGTTTATGAAATTGAGAATTGTGGTAAGTGAGTGCGTCACATCAATCTGTAGGTGGGAAATAGTACACCTGGTTTGGCATACTTTCATTACGTGTTCCCGGGTTATATAGAGCTGATCCCACTGCGCCGCACCACGTTGTTGTTAAAAAGAGATACGAGATGTGCAGTGTAAGTGTGGAAATTATGAGGTCATAAGAATCCATAGGATACTTCCGCTATTTTATGATTTGAGTGCAGAGCATGTGGCAAATATAATTTATTTGAAGGGGATTCAGAAACGAACAGTTGATTGAGAACCAAATTGGAAATGAAGCGCAGCATGCCATACGATGTAGTACAAAGCACCTACGTAGCTATAATCCAATATATTATATATCTACAAATCTCCACTGCGCAAAGACCCATTCAACTTCGCTTACTTAAAGCTTTCTGATTCCACTTTCGTACAATTACACATTTAATAGATTACTACACAGTCTTTTATTGGGGAGGATACCTGGGCTCATTAGATTTAACTACCCTCCACTATCACAAAGTGCAGAATTTTTTTCTCCCCGTATTTACGTAATGGTGGATTTTTCAAGAGAAGGAATGTTTCGAAAAACGGCAACTCAGATAGAAAAGTTAATATGTTTCCCACACATCTCCAGCAGGATTTAAAGTTACGATAGAGATGAAGAATGTGTAAGACGAAGGGATTTACGAAGGCAATTCATTGGAAAGCAAGTTCGCCCCTTTGCACTGCGAATGTAGCTATGTGAAAAGTTCTCTCGTTCGTTTTTCGGTATCACTGTACCATTTCTGGTTGGCTATACAAATACTGGAGACGTTATAGTTAGCAGCGTAAGTAAAATCTTGGGCTTTACTTCCTTTACCTATACATGCTTAATGTTTAATACATTACAACCTTGTTACAGGAACCAGATTTCTTTACAAAGTCTTGCCAACCAGCCAAAATAATACCGAATACTGCCTTATACATGCATACCTAAGTAGGTGTTTGCCATCAACGCTCATAGCAACTCGTAATATCGCAACACCTACATATCTGTAGTAATGCCGTATACTAGAATGCTATGAAGTTCTCATGCCAGCCGCAAAAACTGTACGTACAGAGAGAGTGAGTGTGAGAGAGTCCTTTCCTCCCTCTTCCTCCACAAAAGTTCTACACGAAGTTTTGCTCAACTTCAACTTTGAACTCGGAGTAACTTTGAACCCTGCCCGTAGTTATGTACATGCTTACTAGCAGTGTATGCTTGGTGTCAGTGTTGCATGCTGGTATCCTTATGGCATACTTACTGTAGGTATATACAACACCTTCAATGTCGTCACATGAACTATCGTTGGAATTTCATTTAGAAAACTTGTAGTAACTATAAACAAGAACCAGAATGATAAATTAGAAATTTTCCAAGAAATATGCGATAAACTTTTCTGACGAGCTTCACACAACTTTGTTTAGGTTCTTGGTCATTTGAATGAGTCCACAAGAATAATTAACAGAGCCAGTATCTATACTAAAATATAGTAAATATCTATAAATACGCCAGTATAAATTCTACAATTATACAAATATACACTAGTGTTGACTTAATAATTCAATAACTATAGACAAAATGTTTAATCTGTTATAAATATGAATGTACAATAATTATATTGCATTGAATTATTTTTTGCGTTGTGCAAAGGAATCATTGGAGACAGACTGGACTTGTGGTAAGTCAAACTGACTGTAAAATTGATAATACGTATTTACAATTTGGTAAATGTGAACAGCATATTGTTTCATCGTTTTCAATGTTAACTTTCCTGTGTAATCCCTTAGGATGACTAATTACAATTTTTTATTTCTTTAGACTGGCTGTTCGATTACTGGGACTGGGCTTTAAATACTGGCAATATTTTACATCGAATCGCAATAGAATTTAGAGATGACCTCCATAAAGCAAATTTGGTAACACCAACCACAAGGTGAAATTTAATTTCAGAATTTTTAATTTTTCACTTCCATGAGAATTTTTTTACATTCATATAACAGTAAAGAAGCATTCAGATTGTTATGACTTACTAAACGAGTAATTAGAATTTTTATTTAGAATAAATGTAGGTAGAATTACAATGGACTTTTCAAAAATGCTGCTGCATCTAAATCTAGCAGGCACAACCTACGTAAATGTACGGAAGATAGTGAATAGTATTTAGCGTGTCGGATGGAGTGGGTTAGGGAAATTGCAAACATATTATATGTACATATAAGAGTTACTGCTATATACAGAGTACATACTGCTATATACTTACTTATATAGGGAGATGTGAGGAAAGCAAAGGCAGTCGGAGTACTTTTAGGTATGGTGGATGTCAAAGTTGGAGGAAGCGTCATTGGCTCAAGCTTTATTCACGGGTCCAATCCGCTCCGACAATTTATGGCTGCCGTTGGATCGATTCTTCTTGCCTACTGTGACTCTGAGTTGACTTACTACACGGAACTTGTACTCTCGAGTGAGCTACGACCCAGCTCAACTTCTCTCCTCTCTGTCTAATGTAATTTAGCTCCGAATCTCCACTTTGTTTTCTCTGCACAGCTACAACAGCCCAGGGTCCCACGCACCAGCCATCTACATAAAAGGTAATGAGGTTTCATCAGGTCATCCTTGTCCATTACCATCTTCCTGATATTAAATTCTCTATTATAGCTATTAATTGAATCTCTTCGTCTCACTCCTCCCACTTCACATAATGACACTTTTAACTCAATTTTGCAGACTTTTAAAGTATCTCGCCGAAATCAGGTGCATCCTATTATAAATGCACACATAATTTACATCTATGAGGAAATACACAATGAAAAATTGCACCTGAATGATATGAAATACACTATGCGCCTACAAATGCCCCTTTGCCGTTGGATTCTGAATATTTAATGTAACCTGCTCAGTACATTTAATTTTCATTCACAACAATCATCCAACGCCTTAATACTCGACGAAACCGAGCGAACAGGGAATGAAGCCAAGGAAAGAAACCAGAAGCAAGGAAATTGTGACATGGATTCTGATGAATCTAGAGAAGATTTACGAGACCGACCGAAGTTCATCTAGGATCAAATAAGAAATCTTCATTTCATTTTCTATACTGAAAGCAATTTCATTCTCCAACATTCAAATTACGTCGATTCCACTACGTACGTGTGTGTACTACTGCGCATCAGCATTATAATTGCAAATAGGTAGCAATCAAATTAAAACCGACATGCACTCACTCCATTTATTTATTATCCTATGACCAAAACACTTTGCTTTGAATTTAAACTAACAATTAAAACAAAAGTTTTTTGGCATGTGGAAACTAAAAACGATTACCGTAGGTTGTAAGTGTGAATGTATCACGTAAAAATTTACTGTTTAAAGGTCAGCCAAAACGCCATCTTTTGAGGCAGGGTAGATAGAACCAAGAAAATTTGATGTTTGCGTGATATAATTTACTAGTTACCCTGCCTTGTATAAATTAGACTAACACCATTTATTTTGCGTTGGGCAGAATGTAAACACTGAACTATACATAGTCTAGTAGATCTAATTACATAATTAATTTCCCTTTTTGTTTATTTACCAGTGACGATGTATTATTATATAGTTCTGTCGTAAGAATAACGTGCGATTATTCCACTAAGTAAATAAATAATTTCACCGTTTCCATAATGCGAAAGCTCTACAAATGGCATTCGCTCATCAGGCAATAAAAAATCTATAGCCACTTAATTTAAAGGTAATTGTGACAGATTACTCTTGTCAAATAAAGCGGAACGAGAAGCAAAGTGGTTGCATGCAATGAGACAAGTCAACATTAACGTTATCTATGCAACGTGAGGAAGCCTTGTTGATTCTATCTCGCTTCATGTATATACCTATAAGGTATATACTCCAACTCACAACTATATAGACTATAGATCGTAACAATATTCTCATATGGAGGATCCAAACTGACAAAAACAATAAAGTAATGGTTCTAGAGCCAGTGGTGGCTGTACAAAATAGGAATGTAACTAAAACAAAGTACTAATGAGGCAGACAATCTAATTCAATTGACACAGTAGCATAATACATGTGGAAAATCGTATTTGGGTTGTTCCTAGTGCTATTTTACTAATAACTACGTCCTGAAATTCATTGAATCTTTCTGATAGAACTAATGGCCACGTATACGATGCATATATCAGTATCAGTACGTACACACCAGCTAATGTTCATTGAGAAATATACGCCTGCACTTATTCGGATCCTTGGTTTCCCAGTGCTCGCAGAAAACCGTGGAGAGCCAGTTGCTATATTAATAACTTGGCTACAAGTAGTGGTGCATGGTTGTATGTATGTAACCTGGTGGGACTGCACAGTGCAGGCATACCAAATAGTTCAGCTGTCGCGGCTAAAGCAGACCAGATCTAACAAACAAAGCGAAGCACAGGAGACAAGAAGCAGAAAGGGACCCGAAGGAAACCCAGTGAGAAGAGAAGGTATTGTACAAACACAAACTGGTGTAAGATATTGCAAGTAACAGCAATAAAAATCGTCATCATGAACCTAAAACGACCATTAAATGCCATTAGACGATGCTTTTAACCCGAAACTTGTCTCACTCACGCCACACAACACGACTACACGCTTTCTTCCTTCTTCACTAATACTAATAGTAAACTAAACTACACACACGGAGAAGTAAAGGTGCTACACAGAGTATATACCGTAAGTACTTGCACGCTAAACCAAAACATACACACAAAGCATAACACACAGCTACATACACAGACACACATCACATCACATACATGTGTATGTAATGCAATACAATCGCTATCACCACAATATTACATACACTCTACTGTGAATTGTTTCTATGTATTTCAATGTGCCAGTGTGTGCACCATACCTACAATATTATAACACTATTGTAGTGCGCTTTAATCGTAGTGTGTACAACATATGTTTGTGGTGGTAGGTTGTATGTATAGGCAGTAGAAGTAGTAGTAGTAAATACCAAAGCAATGTCAGATACGTGTTACAGGGACGGCCACGCTTATTGCAGCACAGTAACATTACATAATGTAGTACCCAGTAGTAAAGTAGGAGTAGTAACAACCAAAACCACTTCATAGGTAGTTACTTACAACTCGAGACACTTACGGCCCCCGCTCTCACAAATAAAATGCAAACAAGTGCTAATAAAATGTGGAGAAAGGGTAATGGCAAGGCAATTGTAATTGCAATGGGGAAGGGAATGAGTGCTTGGATCTGATTTTCAATGCTGTCATTTCCTTTCTCTACCTTGCACAGCTCAAAGCATTCTCTCTCCTTCTCTTTCTATTCTCACTTTAGTTACGTAGGTTAGGGTTAAGGAAATTTTATTGCACATGTTGCTCCGATTTGTACTACTTAGACAGAAGTGTTTATATTTTCCAACCTACCTAATCGCTCGTTAACATTGACATTGCAAACCTACATTACTAGAGCCATTCTGTAAGGCAAGTCTCATTTTTAAATGTGCATTTGTATGTTGTATACACCGGCATGCTTCCCAAAATTCCTTTCTAATGTTTAATGTTAAATTTGTGGAAATTTTGTGAGGAAATTTTAAAATGTCTACAAAGTGACCAAAATACATTTATTTATCACTTCTTCCATTTTGGTTGTGACAAATTTTGATCCTTGCGACAAATACCGTATACTTAAGTATCAGTGGCCGGGTATACATAAATACATTAAAATTTCATGCATTAGCGGGGGCTACGACGTGTATGGTATGGACTTTCACGTAGTCAGTGACGAAGTTTAGGGAACAATGCAAAAGACCAGCTCTCGCAAACATTACACGTATTCGTAGGGATAGTAAATAAATCGGCGGAAAACAGGAGCCAGAGAGGAGGATCCTGAGAGCAATGGCGGTGGCATTATGACGAATGTCTTTCCCTTTCTTTTCTTTCCCTTTGTGTTTTCAAACTGGGATACATCGCACCGAAACGAAGCAAACTGACTAGCACTCGTGAGTTATATATTATGGTGTTACAACGTCTGTGTACTAAGCAAAGTGCTTACATATATCTTTATATATACGTGCCACATTGCAAGCGTACGTACCACAAACAGAAATGAGTTTTCTTTGGCTCTACCTAAAGGTTTCTTTGCCCACAAACTTCCATTTCTATATGTATATCTAATATCGAGTCTTATATAACCGAAAGGACTCGTCCTTTGTGGAAGATACCCAAAACCATGCTGAATGCGTCTAACAATGCGGTACACTATATAAACTGTGTATAGCTATACGGAACGGTTCAATATAAGTATAGTAGTATATCACTTTAAGAACGTCATGCAACTGAACTGAACCAAAAAACATTTTGACTCGGACCCATAACTACATACACACCACACACAAAGCAGTCAGGCTCCGCCAATACTTACATATTTATCGAACGTATTAAAAGTGCACATGTAAACCATGAATGTAATGTTTGTGGTGGCGCTTGTTACTTAAATGGACATTTTATAGCATCGTCAGGTTTTAGACCTACGTTTTACATTATCCGACTACGTATAATACACTGAATGAAAGACAAATAATTTTTTAATACTGTCTGGATACATATTATTACGTAAATAATTACACACCACAGAAGAAGTCTAACGGAGAGCTCCATGATATCTAGAAGATAAGCGGAACGCTCATATAAGAAGATAAACGGTTGTAAGAAGGTATTCCTTATCTTAGCTAGAATATGATTGTTTCAACGTACTCTGAGAAGCCAGATGGCACTGAAAATACTTCGTTTTCAGAATCCTACCTCAGAATTTGTAACATACTTATTTTCTATTTTTATACATATTGTGTACTAATACTTATCAACCTTATGGTGTTCGATAAATTGACAAAACATGAGAAGCTCCAACGGTAAATTGGTTCAACAGTAGGTTTCACCAACTCGTCTCACTCGCTAAATAGGCCAGTCGTATAAATTCGAAAAGTTGTCCAACAGAAAAGAAAGGTTCAAGTCCTCCTACCAAAGGCTTGAGTACCTCTCTCTTGAATGTTTCGCTACCTTATAATAACTCTATACCTACTACTCTGTACTATACCGTATTGTACACTTTGTGTATCCAACCCCTTGAAGATATCCTAGAAAAATATAAATACGTTTACTACCTACTAATTTTGTTTTCTTAGTTTTCATATTCAGGTGGCAGAAGCACGATTAATAAATATGTATGAATATTATTATTCCTAAGGTTAGGTATTTTATAGGATATTAAATTATTTTTTTACACTTACACTTGCATATTAATGAAACTTAAGAAATTATTACATTGTTTGGTGTTTGATTTGATAGGATTTACAGAGTATTTGCAGTGTACAGCAATGTGATGTAGTGTACTGACTGAGTACACAGGGGGTAAATAGCCGTTATTATTTTGTATTATTTACGTTCTACCTAATCTACCTACATTATTATTTTCTGTAGACTCTTCTGGATTCCCTCATAATGTAATATCTAGAAAGTTTAGAGTTCGTGTAGAGTTAATGAAGCGAAAGATTGAAGAGAGAGCTACTCAAGTGGAGGACTTGAACCTTTCTGCATGCATTTATAGATATTGGACAATTTATCCAATTGATTTAATTGGCCTAAACATTTAGAGAATGAGACGCGTTGGTGAACTCTACCGAAGAACCAAGTTCGCGTATGCCTTGTTTACGTGTAGGCCTACCTATCGGGAATCCAACCTTATACTTATGATATGATCATCAAAAATGAACATTTGAATACACAGTACAGTATTAAACAGATATTGTGTAGAAATACATATGTCGAATATCAAAGCACCTAATATGCACCTATCCCTACAAAGCAGTTAAATAATGTTAACGGTTTCCAAAAGCATTTTTCAACTGGGCGTCTGTGATTAAACATTACAAATGGATTAGTCAAATGTACATTACATTCGAATAAATCGATTGCATTTCTTCACAAAAGCTTAAAGCTGATTACCTACTATGCAAATATAATTGTTGTTTTCGTGAAATGTTTGCGGTATAAATGGCACACAAACATAATTCGTTTTTTGGGTACATGAAACAGTGACAAAATTGAAGCTACTTACCTCCATCAAGTTGCACCTTTCCAACTGCAACAGAAATCTGGTTAATGAAAATAGCAATCAAGAACACATTAACTAGACTAAAACACCGCTAGGCAAAACGCAAACTTTCCTTCCCTATAAATATATATTTTACAGGGTTAACATTTATTGTGTAAGTTGTTTCTCGCAGAGAAATCGATAGTTCATTTCACGGAGCCATATTTCATGCACAAGTATCTCTCCTTATTTCATTTCGTATCGATTTTGTAATCAACTTGTGGGATACCTTCGTTCCTATTAATCTAAAATGTATTTAGACTTCCTGCTATCCAATTTCAATCATCCGGTACCTTGCACACTGCAGATCGTATACAACTATCCACTGTTAAAACTTGTGCCTAAAACAAGCAACCTCTACATATTATAGTAACCATTATTATATTGTTGTGAACGAAACGTTACCTTACTTCCAGAAATTAGCCTACCAGAAAAAAGCCTTTTGTCAAAAATCTAGTTTCGCTCAATGTGATTTTTCTAGTTCAAAAGATCGAATTAAATTATATAACCAGATAGGAATATCTAAGCGATAACCTGAATTCACGACAGAGTTATCTATAGATAACTCCGGGTATGGCTAAATTAACCATGGATACATGCGTGAAATCACGCCTATCTATAGATAAATGTTAACTATAGTTAAAATTTATACCCAGGATAAATACGATGGTTAACACTATAGTTAATGTTGTCGTGAAATCGGCTTACCATTGGTAAGATGGATAACTACTATGGTAACAGCTTGATTTCACACAATCAACCATCAATTCAGCCATTTTAACAATAGATAACTCTTATTTTAACAATAGACTATTTTAATTGTCTACAATGTCGTGAAATCGGTGTCTTGAAAATGGTTAATTTAGCCATAGCTATTTTAACTATAGATAACTCTGCCGTGAAATTAAGATTAAGAACCTACTATTATAAAATTTACATTAATATTTCCTATTAAATAAAAATGATGTGTGGTAATAATAATATCCAGAGTCTTGTACAGGCGTATTGATTGTGTGTATAAGATTTGCACATTAGCAAATTGTCAGGCACACAAAATAGAAGCACGAAACAGAAAAACAATTGCTACTGGTCTTTACCGTAAATATAAGTACGAATAGGAGGGATAGGTTAGCATAGGTTCTGTGCTCATCTACTTTCGTTGATTGTTCGGCTGGATGTAGTGTGGGCCAGGAGAAAAGTAATAATTCAGACTGTCGAAGCGAATCCCAGTATAAATTAAAGGGACGCTTGAACTTGAAGCATTCATCTTGCTGCGAAGGGACAGGAGAAAGAAAAGGTGAGTCGTGATGTGAGCCACGTCTTGTGCATTGGGTTCAATCCGAAAATTTCTCTCGTTACTTTCTCCATACAAATGATAACGCATAGTTTGAAAATCCAGAGCTAGCTTTGAATCGCCTTACTGTACTACAACATACACACAGTGTGGTGCGCCATATATAAAAATCGTAGTCTTTCTTCTTTTTCGCCCACTTCTTTTACTCCTCGACAGAATTGACTCGAGTGAAAGTAGGAAGCCATGAATTCACATCTTCGATTAAACTTTGGCCATCAATCTGCGGAACCTTTTCCGCTCCCGTTAGTTCTCTCTTTCTTTTCCACCAGATCCTTCCTCACAGATTCGATTCTCTTTATTCTATCGGTATACATACCATGTGGCTAGTCAATAGCCTAGGCATCGTGTACGAATATAAATGTAGTACAGTACTTATACCTACTCGTATATAAGTTCAGACTTAGTGAGTAACTCAGTTTGCTACTTTATCCATTGCTTGACCTGTGCTGACCAAAAAGTATGGAGAATCTTATTCTTTATTCGATTCCCTATTTACATATCTGCTTCTCTACAATCTTTCCCACTATTTTCTCATGTATTTATGCTTTCAATAGAATTTCCGATTCACAACTGACTGAGACGAATCGAATAAAATAAAGTAGGTAAGGAACTGATATTTTATACTACATATATTAGAAACTTTATATAGAACACCAAGCTGATATACCAACTCCAGAATGTTTTATCTATTAACTCTGTTGATTATATATCAGGTACAAGGATGAATGCACGTACTACTTGCATTAGGTATATGCGAACACCGAATGTTGTGACTATAATAGTCTTTAGTCTCCCACACTACACACAGTATGCTGCACCTTTACAATTTTTATACAATGTATTACTTCTTAAAAAACTCCATTCTTGTACTGTGTGTGCATTATAACTACCGTTAGTAGTAAACTTAAAGGTTTTCTTGGTGGCGAACAGCGTTGTTCCTCTGTGTGATTCATGAACACCATGTTTCTTCCCTGTCCGAAATAAATACACGCATAAATAAACTTCTTGTTTGGTATTTTATGCTTCTGCCATAGAACTACGTGATAGTAACACTATTTACCTACGTACATTTTCGTAGTAGGTGTCAGCAAAGGTGAATTGGAAATGTGGTACAATATGTATACATTCGAGCTCAAGTAGCATAGGGAATCAACTTTAGTCAAGTTAAATAAGTCAAAGCTGATTGTAGTAAGATCTAAGATCACAAGAAATAGTACACTTTCCATTATTTTGTATACACTGTAGTCAGAGTATACGTAGGGTTGGGGTCTTAACTCAAGTCGAGTTTGCTTTAACTTCAGTTTCTTAGCTTTGACTTTCACAGCACACAGTCATTAATCTTACACATGCTCACTTTTGATTAATTATCATTGTAGTACGTACGATACCTACCTAGCCCATGTCTGCCTAAAAGTACTATACTACCATATCACAAGGTATGTAATATGTATGTACTGTACTCCATAGTTAAACCTCTCTTGTGTCAGTGGAATAAAGAACAAATGTATTCATGGCATATTCAGAGTGTGTCTGAGTAGAGAACGAATTCACGGCATTTAAGTCAAGTCGAGTAAGTCAAGGGATAGACAAAGGAATGCTTTATTACACTGCTTTTGTAGTCTTCCATTAAGCAAAAAAGCAGCAGAATAAAGTCAAGTGAAGGCAGAACGGAGAATAGGGAAGCCAGCCAAGAAACCCTACAACACTACGAGTACTGTTCACTACAATACAATACACTGACTATTGTAGAATGTATTCCTACTATGTACTGTAAGTACAACTGAAGGAATCCGAATCCTCCACCATGGAAATAAAAAGAGAAAGAAATTCGAGATGACTGTGAGCCACCTCAGACACTCACTCATTGCCAGTCGCTTCCATTGTGCTGTGAATTAAATTTCAGATTTTGAGTTACATGCTCATATTTTGTCCTTCCACCACTTTCTTCAGATGAGACTACACTAGCAGCCAGTAAGGACAACGTGGAGACGACTTTCTGTATAAGAAACACAGTCGTGGAATGAATGGGAGAGCCAGAGACGAAGCAGGACCAAACATGAGAACTATACCGGTGCACCAAACGTGTGTTGTGTTGGCGATTCACAGTGCAAGCAGGTAACTTGGTTACTATATGTATAAATTTGTGCACATGCTAGTACACAAGTTTTATATGCATGTTGTAGTTTGTGCGGTCGGTTACACAGTATGTATGCACGGTGCAATACACAGCACAGTATAAATCCTCGTAAATTCTGATGAAAATAATACAAT
The DNA here is from genome assembly GCA_019776185.1 of Plutomurus gul. Lineage (NCBI taxonomy): Eukaryota > Metazoa > Arthropoda > Collembola > Entomobryomorpha > Tomoceridae > Plutomurus > Plutomurus gul. The sequence continues at coordinate 5,575 of JABASC010001895.1, read as the reverse complement.
TCGATACATTCTTCTTCATTGTACACAGACCACGACTTAATGCATGTAGTAGGCAGTGGATTACATCATATAACACGGTATTGCTTGCATTGCACTAGAGAAGATTGAAGATGAGTAGAAGGAAGCGAGTTTAGTAGTGGTGGTGGAGGAGAGAGCCTGTATGATATTCCGTGAGATCTTTTGGCCCTTGCTTTGCTTTTGGTTTGGTTGGCCACGGTTGTGTATGTGTACTGTGTACTACATGTGTGTAAGCAGAAAGGGAGAGCAAAGTACATGCTATATATGTATATGTGTATACCTTGTATACTATGGTTGCATTACATTGCATTGCATTACTACATGACTTGGCTAGGTTTGCTGTGGCTGCTGCTAAATAACAAAGTAAACGATGGGATAGGATGCGCTGTGAACTGACTGACTGTGTGTGCTGGTAGAAGACCAGTGTGGCTAATTTATGTATGAATTCCGTGATTAATGGGATTGCTTTGGACGCTAGATTTATTTATGAGGTGAGTGCAACGAGAGAAGAGAGGAGGAGAGCAGTTACCGGAGGAGGAAGAGCAGCCGAGAAACTACAGATGAAAATGAAAATTGTGGGCTTACGCTAGAGACACATGCATACATACATGCATACTGAGTGAGTGAGTGAGCAGCACTGTGTAAAAAATCGTCTGGTAGACTACTATTATTGCGAATGCAAAACTTTATTCTAGTTTCTCGTAGTTTTTTCATCGTTTTTTAAGAATTTCACGACTTAATTTTGGGAATCGATTTTAATTTATCTACTGTAACGTATATAAAGTAGAATTGTGTATACATAACTGATATAAAGGCGATGATTGGTGAATATGTTTTACACTGTGAATGCTGTTTAGAAATTTCTGCTTCTGCCTACTGAAATATCTGCTGGTAATGACAAATGACGCACTAGGAATATCAAACATGTAATATAGGCAGTCTGAATTCATTTCTCTGTGCCACCGTTCTGCTCATGAATGAGGAATTCCTTTGAGTCTGCCGTCTTAATTACGTTGAATTTTATTGCACTCTCTTAAAGCCCTTATTCACGCTAATACTAATAACGCAGCATTCCCAACCAACGAATCCTTCTCTCGAATTCTATCGATTACATTGAATTGGGTGCAAAAGCACCCGCTCACCACACCAGAGTCACAATGAGAATAAATGTATGTAGTTCCTCCTCAAAACGATGTTTTGAAAATAAGTGGATAATTGATTTTAACTATTTATCAAAAGTGGAGATGATACAATCTACTTTTTATAGCGTTTACCAAAGTTCACCACATTACTGTTTTCTCCTTAATTAGAATCGTAATTATATTGATGCCTCGAGTTAACTATTTATTTAATTTTAATACTGAATTGAGTTCGTTACATATGAAGGAATTAAAAATAAATAATTGCGTTTGGAAAATGTGTTAAAAGTATGATATCTATAAATTATAAAAATTATTGTCTGCCATTCGCGTATTTGTCATGAAAATTGAAAACTGAATATATATGCACTATTTGCAAAATTGCTTTCATTCATTTGGTTCTTATAATTGACGTGGTTTGCTCGTCTCTGTAGTAAATCAACAATTTTGAGATAAATAATTGTAATCGGATTTAAGAAGTTTGCGTGGCATGAAGAATGTTGCTAGCCTTTGTAGAAATTTTTCAATACTTCTGTACTAATCAAACTGAAAGTGCAGCCTAGTGCTTTTCCAAGACTTATTTATATTTTTATCCCAACTACAGTAACTTTTGAGTACTCGATACGACACAATCTGTAATTCAGCAATAAGTCCAATATTAAGTTCAATTACAGGGATTTGCTACTTTAATTCACCTTTACCAATAAGCACGTTAATGAAAATATCAGCCAGTATGCAAAATAGTTGTAGGATTTACTCGTGAATTTTTTTTTATTGTTATAGACATAAATTGTCTCAAAATGTTTCATTAAATCTTATAAATCCCTGGTTTTGTTTTCCAGCATAGATATAAAAGTTGTTTTGTGGTTTCACCAGCGGGGGAAGAAATCAAATCATAATTCGTTCGTCAATATTAATAGGTAGCCAGAAAAGTGACTTTTTTGGTAGTAACTACTTACTAACAAGAATCTGTAATAACATTACATACTTCATATCTGTTGCTTAAATATTATGTACATAGATGGTCATGTGTACCTACATAATAGTGTTTACTTACTATATGCATACACTGTACAAATTTATTGTAGACATTACCTGGATGTGTAGTAGTACCTAAAAGTAACTATTATAAACTAAAGTTGCCAGAGACTGTAGCTCTGCGTAAATCAAATGATTACATTATGTATATACATACGTTGCATTAAACTGACTTTAGTTGAGAGGTTGAGATTAAAATTACTTATGGGTGCTGCAAATGCTCACACACACGTTAGGGGCGGGAGCAGGTTCCATTCACTGGGATTTATTGGGAGTTAACTGATCGGCCCTTTACTGCTTTCGGAGACTACTGTTTGACCTCTACTCAATTGGACGTTGTTATGGAATAGTAGGGCCATCCACTCTCTTCATGCAGACTACGAACACAGTAATTAACAATAAACTAGTAGTAGCATAAAATTTCTCTGTATATTTTTACAATATATTGGCACCACATTGCAATATGTGTACACATGCAAGTACAGCCTCCTACTCCTAGCACATATCCATAAATAAGCAAAGCCACATAAAGTACTCATCTGATGTGGGCTAATTAATTACTAATAAACAAGGTAATATAACGCGAAGAAAGGAGTCATAAATGCATCTCTATTTGTGTGCAATTGATACATCTATCTGAAGTGCGATCACCTTCATCAATCTAACACAATTATAAAAGCATTCTAAGAGCAGATATTATAGGGAAAAAAGGAACCTCAAAACATAATCACATCATCAGCGCTAATTCCATAGCTGAAAGCATGAGGAGTTTATCTTCCGTTCATATCTGAAGAGAGCAGAGAGGAGAGGATGAGCATCTCGTCCTATAGCACAGAAGATAAATACGCAAGATAAATACAAGTAAGAGTCAACAGTAAAGTCATTAAAACATTGTCTATGGTTTATTGCTTTGTACACCTACTAGAGGCAGTGTGCGTTGATATAAATGAGCGTGGTCAATTCATTTTTGAACCCGTGTATCATATACACACAGAACACAGAAAATCACAAGGCACAAGCTAATTCCTATAGTTAGTAATTCATGCATTATAAATTTATGCATAAAAGAGCTTTGGTAAGTTGTCGAGTCTTGGCTTGGCTCTCTCTCTCTCTCGGCATCTCTTCTAGATGATGGGATGATATCATTCGTTACATCTCCTACGATAGAATGTGATACAATCACAAAACATGGCATCACATCATATTTTACTTATTAATATAAGGAACATACTGGAATTAATACAGACGACACATCTACCCAAACATACATAATGCATTGTAATGTGGGCAGAGAATATTCATGTATATGACTCTTCTTATGGGCAAGAAAACAGCAACGATGTGAAAAAGGACTTTGTACACATTCTTTTGTGCTCTTATATACACATTAATACATTTATCTTTGTTCTTGGCTATAGTTTCACTGCAGCTCGTCCACACGTATTGTATTACACAGACATATTTTATATAATATTCTGTTCTCTTAAGGAATAATACGTAGTACACCTCTGTAACAGCAAAAGCCAAATATGAATCTGGTGAGTGAGTAGTACGCGTACAAATTCCCCCCAAGAACTTTGCTCATCTCGACTTACACAGAGCCAAACCACCAGCCACCACTATCCGTCTACTGTGCTTGGTCGGCACAAAAATTCGAAAAGGGTTGTCTTGTCTTCCCTCGCCTCTTTCTTCTGTACGTAAGAAGAAAGGTGTAGCAGCAGTAGTTGAAGGAGACGCGTTTAATCCTTATAAGCTTCAACATTCAGCGCTCAGCATTCAAACATGCAATAAGTTATGCAAGTACATCTTAGGACATTTTAGGCATTCTTACTTGTGTATAGTAAAGCTACCCGTAAGACTTTGCTGGGCAGACCGCAGTGTGTTGGCATATAATTCCTAGTGTGGTTTCTCATTCCTACGTATGAGCATGCAGTAATAAGAGGTGGATGTTAATACGTTTAAAGCGAGATAGTGCAGATAATAAATACTTTGTATGTAGGTAGACTATTTCGCTACATTGAGATATTACGTTTATACAGAAACACTAGTGTGTGCAGTCAGTACGTATATGTAATAAATGTATTACGTATGCATTACATATGCAATGTATAAAGGTGCACATAGTACAAACTGACAAACAAATAAATACATAAGCATTCAGGTACTCTTAGATTATGTGGGTAAGTAGTTACTACTATTATCTATGTAGTACCATGTTGAATGGCCGAATAAGTAATGTTTCTTGCTTTCCTACTTGGGCTCATCATAAACAAGTTAGATTGTCTCACTCTCCTTCCCTAATTAAGTTATTATGAGAAACTAGCTTGTCTAGCTTGCTCCTTTTCATGAAGGGGTACTGCCCATTATTCATGCGAAATAACTTTAACTATTATAGCTGAGCGGTTCGCGCACGTTGCACACACATCCCTTTTGATTCTTATATATAATTTTGACGATTTAGATTCTCATGTTGTATCACCACACTGTAAACAAAATCAGAATTCAAAACTTGCAAATGTGTCCAAACTTATTGTTCATCTTTTAATTATTTAAGTACGTGCCTACAATATTTGTAGATTTCATTCGGTTGCATTAAAAATGCTTTAAGATCTTTTTTTAAAACTAATCGACAAAATTCATTGAACTTGTATATATGAATGCATGTGCACAGTGCACCTAGTATACCTACTTGTGGTGCAGCGGAGTACGGCCATTACCTAGAGCGCTCCTCTAGGTTTCGTTACATTTTCGTACACTGTACCACCGTTCATACAGTGCAATGATAGTAATTACAGCAGCTGACCTGCATTATTTCGATTTTCAAATGGAAAGCCTTTAGGGTCATGTCACATTTGATTTCAATCCATTCCTATTCACAATTCAAGTCTATTTCAATTTGTGTGCAGCTCGCGTTGAATGAATAGAGAGGAACCAGCCGCGGACTGAACTCTGGACTTGCCCAAACTCTCGCAGCACCACATAATTTGACCAACTGACCATTTGACCAGCAATCTAAATGAAATTACACCTTAGTGCGTTCCTTCCTTTGCCAGTCCAACAGATATAGACATAAAATTACTGAGAATATCATTATGCAAACTGTAACACGTAGTTATCTAGATATCTGAATACTGAATGACTGAACTGGCTTCGCGTCAGTTGCCACATCTTGTATGTATGATATGTATGAAGCCTTTTCACATTTACTTCACGCTGTAAACTTCTTTGCGAGTTAAAGCTTAGTTTCAGTACGCACAAAAAATAACATTCTTCCATTCACATCAATTTAGTCAGACCAATGAGATGGACTGGTGTTTATAGCAGTGTTTCGTTTTGACCGGCTTTTTTCAATTTCGACCGTGGTTAAAACCGGTTAAAAC
>JABASC010001894.1:0-20414 GCA_019776185.1 Plutomurus gul | reverse complement strand
ACTACACTCTCACTTACTATTCTATTGCCACAAAACTTCTTCCTCACCTCATGCTCTTCTATTTTTATTTCCTGGAGAAGCATATTTCTATTTAAGTATAATAGTGATACAGATAGTGCATTGTGGCACTACAAAGCTCACCTTCTATAAATATAAGGAACGGTGCGACGGCGAGAATCCATTTATGCTCCCTTTAAATAATTTTCATGGAGAATTTGTTTGCATATATTATATAGAGGCAGGTACTCAAAACTCACTCAGTACTGTGATTGTAGATTTGCATTGGTGGAGATTGAAAAAAATGTTGAGATTGTGGAAGTCTCACTTGAAAGAAGAATGAGTGGAGAGCTAAGGATAATAGAGAGTGAAAAGGTACGCCAGAAGGAGGAATCTGTGGGGAATTGAACACATTATAGTTTATTTGTGAGATTAGAGGTACACTTTTACTATGCAGTGGTGGGAAGGAGTTTGTGGTTGTGTGAAGGAGAGTGTGTGATAGAGAAAGAGGAAGCGATGGAAGAAAAGAAATTCGGATCAGGATGATTCCGTGGCTCATATGAGTAAAATGATATGAAGTGTGCTAGAAAGTAGAGGAAGAAAGTGAGAGGAAGCGGAGTGGTAGTGTAATGTCTATCTATAAGGCATTGAGGCTTGAAGCCAATAAAGCGTGTATTTGACAGCGATAGGATGTCGGCAATCCGGCCTTTCACAGATTCAATGGTTTAAAAATGATTCAATAACTTTTAGTTTTCTTCCTCCGTAAGCCTTTTGTGTTAGGAGAAAGACTCGATTCAGCTCCTCGCTGTGGCTGTTCTGTGTGTGTGTAGTGTACGTATAGATTCGTGTACTTAGCCGCTCTGTATGTCTCTATCCCATCCGTTGGTTATGCATGCTAGTTTGCCCCTGTGGTTTTCCTTTGGTTTGATTTCACTTTTCTCTTTCTCCGCACCACACCACCAACATCAACCTACACTTCTCTCTCTCTCTCTCTCTGTCTCTCTCTCTCTGTCTGTATATCAGTGGCAAGTATGTATTTATGTAACAATAAGTTACTACGTACATATGTATGTATGTATGTACGTACGTCTGACTGAGCTTTCGACGAGTTGTCTTTCAACGAGAGGATACCTACTGGGTTTGCTTACGGTGGGCTCGAATCTCTGTACACACAGATATTAAAGTAGGTGCCTAGTTATGTTGCTCTCTTCGTTCTCATCTCGTTTCCATTGCCTCTCTTCTGACTTGAAGTGAACTGAACTGAACAAGACGACCATGAATGAAGCTTAGAGACAAGACAGAAAGAAGCGACAAGCTGCTGCCAGCAACCATGAAATAAATGTATGTCTTGTCTCAATCTCAATCACTAGACAGGTTTTGCTTGGTGATGAACGGATTTTTGTTGTTCCACTGGGCCGGCCGTCTCCTCGATGGATAGATGGGAGGCAATAAATCCCACCTTTGTTAAACTCTTGTGATCTGAGCTACTCTCTCTGTCTTCCCCACATATATATATATATTATATTCTCTGTTACAGATATGTGTTGTAGAGGCCTAGTTCAGTTCGAACCTTGGAAGTCGGATAGTGAATGTTTCCCCTCCACTTTTATTTCTTTTTCATTCTGTGAGTGTGAGAGGAGGTTTGAATTTCGTTTTAATAAAATCCTGTCTATCGATTAGGTGACGGTGACGTACGGCACTGTATTGGTAGCAGTACACCTACCTCCTCGGTGCTCCGGAGTAACAAATAAACGGGCATCTGTAGTATTTCACCCTCTCTCTCTCTCTCTCTCTCTCTGTGCTCAAGTGAGTGAAGCTCGTCGGGACACACGAAGTACCAGTATCGTACGTATTTCCTTAGAACGACCTACATTGGCTACATTGTTCCCAGAAAACTTTACAGTCAATACAGAGGCAAGCAAGCCCTAAAATAGTCTATGGGAGGTCGGACTAGCAGTAGCTACCTAGGCCTAGGTCTTCTGTCAGAGAGAGAGAGAGAGAGAGAAGAAGTAGCAAAGTCGGAAGAGGTACATCGACTCACAGTCGCACACAGTCAGTTAGTATTATGTATTTCTCACGCACGATTTCCTTCCAATTTATATGCATGTGTCATTTCCAGGATTTTATTATTTCTTTCGCATTTTAAACATGAGGGATGGAAGGAGGACGGAGGAGACGGGAATCAAGTTAGGACGGCAGCACTTACTCTCCTGCTATGTGCCTTTCTATACTTTAGTTCACTACCCGCTCCGTTAGTTCTTAGATTTAGGAAACACATGTATTAATGCACGTAGTTATTATCCATTGGCTATATATGATACTAGTTCTCCGTTGCACTCTTCGCTGTCTCCATTCCCAGTGTCGCCGTATTGCATACGGCAGAGAGTGTACGAGAGAGGATGAGTTTGGCATGACTGTCTGTCTTAGTGTGCCTTGCTCTGTCCTGTCCTGCCTGGCTGGCTGGCTGGCTGGGTGGTTGGTTGGTTGGCATCCTTTCTCCTTTCCGTGGCCATCAGGCCTGGAGATGAAATGGATTGAATTTAAATTTATTTGGAGTGGAGATGAGGGCTGCTTAATATTGGTCCGTGGCATGGTTTCCGATGAGATATGACGTGGTGAGATGACTGGCGTCCCTTCATACAGTTGGCTAAGGCAGCCAGCCAGGCTCCCTTAGAATGCAAATCCCCTCTTTTTAATCCTATTTATCTCACCCGACTATTGCTATGGAATAAGCTCACCATCGGCAAATTCACTGGAACGGATCATTAATCAACTCATTCTACTCATCACACTCACCGGCTATAATCAATTTCCCTACTCATATACGCACCGTGTCTACTGTAGCAGCCAGCACCCCCGATTCCATTTATTTTTGACTGTTTCATCTCAACCTTGCCGCCATACTTAATTAAAGGTGCCTAAATGTTATTCCCAATGATTTATTGAAATGCTAATATGTATTCTACCGTAATGTATACCTAGGAAAACATTTACTACTAGAGCTTGAATTTACTGCTTCTCTGTATAAACTGTAGGTAGATTCTGAATTATATTTCAATCCTGATTGCGTGTACGTTGCACTTTTTTAAACTAAAGCTACTGACTACTACGTATAGGTATGTATGTACAATGGCGCATATTTTTTGTAGTACCCTCTGATGTTCTGTATATTGTATATGTAGAGTGTAGGTTGGATGGAGTATATGTATGTATCTGCCATGTTGAGGAAATTGACTAAAGAGAGGACGTCAGCCGGTGAAAGTTAAATTGTGTATTAGTATTAGAATAGAGTGGATGGAGAGTTGGATAGGTAGGATGGTACGTGTCTGAACGATGCAGAGGTAAGCTAGGAGTGATGAAGGAGGATAAGTGGTTCGGTTGTGAGATGGGTTGTATGTGAATGTGGCATTATAAAATGTGAGAAATGTGTGAGTAGTAGCAAGTCGGAGAAATGGGGATGGAGAGTACGACAGAACGTTTCAGGAGATAAATGGAAGGGTAACAGATTGCTCAGGTAGAGACCGGACATGGAATGACTATCATTTTTCTCCATCTAAGTTTGTCTCGGCATGCTCTTCTCGAATTTTTTGTCTTTGGATCAGATGAATTGTGGAATGGAGACTATAGGGAATGGAATGAGGTGTACACGACTACACAGAAGGAGAGAGACGACTCTAGAAGATGAACGAGCCAAGGAAGAAAGGAGAAAAGTAGCATCAAGGTATCAGGAGACGAAGTGGACTCCAGTCCAGCCTGCTCAGACCATCCTCTTTGTTTTTGTCTGAGAGTGTCGTTTCGGCTTGCAGTTCACGTGGGACAGTTTAGTCGGTTCGGTGAAATGAGAACATATTGCTTCAAATAGAATGGATGGATGGTTGGTCAGGTCTGCTTTCGTTCGTCTGCACAAGGAGGGAATAAGGACGCGACTGAACTCAACTGAACGGCAGGCTCAAGCTGCCTTCTTGTCTCATGCACTCTCTCTCTCTCTCTCTCTACTCACCATTCTAATAGTAATCTCCATTCTAGTAGTCGTCTTCTCTCTGCTCCCTACCTACCCACCTACACATACACATACACACGGTACACACACTGTATACTACTCACAGAACAGATCGAATCACCACCAAACTACAAGTCTCCATCACTACTATTCCTCTGCTACCACTACTATGACTGTCTTCTCAAGGTACATACATGTCTATGTACAATTCCGAGGCTTGACTTGCGTTGCATTTAGTTGACTCGACTTGGAGCTTGGCTTTCCTTCCTTTTCGTTGGCTTCTTTCTCTTTTCTTCCCAAAGTGGGAATCCAGTCGTAGTTACTCGTTTTGATTCTCCTATTTTGCCGATTTGACAAAATAATTGCCTATTTATCCTCCAACTTACGCTCCTATTGTACTTCAGGGAATGGTCTGTCTTCTGACTACCTAACCTAACAACGTACGTACCTACAGCTCAAGAAATACACTCCATAAATACCTCTGATTCGCCTTTCCAATTCAAACACTAACAACGAACGAACGAAGACTCTTTCTCTCTCTTTTGGCCCTGTTCAAGCTCCTCCGCGCATCTCACTAATGCTTCTCACTCTGTTATATACCTAATGTAAGCGCAGTACACAGTGTGTCCGCAATGTCCTGTAGTATATGTTCCAAGTAGTTGTATGTAGTACATACTACTAACAAACAGCTCACTCCCGTTAACAGCAGTCTGCTTTAATAATATTGTCTATGGCTGCTGCGACTGTGGGTTTCAGTAGACTTTACTGTTATACTCAGAGTACGTACATATCAACATAAGGGAGCTGATCTGTAATCTACCAGGTTCAGGCTACATGGTGGACAGGACAGGACACAAATGTAATGTAATGTGCTAGGTAGCTAAATTGGGTCGTACATTTCACAATGATTATTAGAATGGCTCTACCTGAACTCTTTATAGTCTTTATCGTAAATCTCCTGCGTAGAAAGACGAGCTGTTCGTTTATCCGGGTAATCCAACTCGAACGTTTTGTTTCTTACTGTTTGGTCGAATTGCGGACAATACTGCGACGACACAGCAATTGTGTGGTAGTCTTGTTTTTAGTTGGTGGAGGAGAGAGTACGCGGAGCTGAATTGTATGTAGGCTAATGCTGTATTGTGTCCTAATGGACTGTATATACATAGTATTTAAAGGACATGATATGTAGGTAGCTGTGTATGGTGGTATGAGCCGCCGTAAGTCGTCATGAATGGTCTTCTCTCCTCCACGTAAGTATCTGTATGTATGTATGTATGTATAAGGTCACGGGATGTTTTATTGTACTGTGACTCTGGCTGTGTGTGTTATCCGTATCTGTGTAGGAATAGGGATACGTAGAGGAGGAACGTAAGTAGGGCTTGTTCATCTTGAATAAATTACTGTTGGGTTGTTGGAATTATAAGTACTTGAAGCTAATAGTAGTTACAGTGACTATACACAAGTGGCTTGTATCTCCCTGGATGCCTCTTGCCAAATGGATATTTTGTTATTTTGAGGGCCATTTGCTGGATTTGATGTTATTATTGCGGGAAATTTCCAGCCTCAATGGAGGCATAGAATTTTGAACGAGGTGACACGACGAGCGAGTTGTAGAAGTGATTTAATTTTATGACCAGTTAATGCAAGGAGAATGAAATGAGCGGAAGACAGTGCATTACTCGAGGAAAAAAGTGAGTTGACTGACTCAGGGCTCTCATTTGTTTGCATGTATTATCCATTTTGAGATGGGCTGTATCCAAAGGAAAGTATCTATTGCATTATTATGTATAGAGAGGAGATGATAATGAAGAGCTGGATAGCCCATCTGTATTACAGTTACCTCATCCTTCTCCTCGCCATCGTTGCGATCTCTCTACTTAACTCACTCACTCACCCATCAGTCCTCTCTCTCTCTCTCTCTGCTTCTCTTTTGCATCGCACCACTTACTACTTACCACTACGTACATATTTATCCAGGGAAAAAATATTCAACAATATTCATACTTTGCCGTTCATGCATGCTTAGCTTACACTTTTACATATACATTTGGAAGCAACTTTAAACCGAAGCAGAGCCGGATTGTATTACCTAACTAAGCTAATGTAAGTAAAGTGGCACTACAACTACCGTGGTGGAAGGCGACCGAACGATGAAAAACTCTCATAATGGTGTAATGCCAGAGTGAAAGTTGTAGTGAGTAGATGAAAAAAGTAGAAAGGAGGAGAGAAAAATCATCAGCAATTTTTCCTTAGATGCAAATGAGGGAAGAGGCTGAGCAAGGGAGCCGACCAACTAAAAAATGAGAAAGAGAGAGCCAAGTTGAGGAAGGGCAATAAAGCACTTTGGTGAATTAGAGATGAATGCAGTTAAGAGCATGTGATGTATGTAAAATGTGCCAAATGAATGAATGACTAGTTTGTAGCTAATATAGGGAATGTGTTCCTCGGCACACTGCAGTTCAGGCGGAGCAGCAACTTTGCTACATTTAACATTATGAGACTCACAGTGTCTACTGCTATGTACCAACACAGCACGTATAAACATATTATACATAGTAATTTACAGTATGGAATAATATGTTGTAAGTTTCATCATGGTATGTCATGATAACCCCGTGTGCAAACCCATTTAGCCAATTAATAATAGAGATTGCTCATACTTTTCATTAAGGGAAGGGCCCGTATTGTATCATCATCCATCTTTCTGGCTCAGCTACTGCTCATTGCCTTTATTTCCTGTTCCCCTTAGTCTCTCTCTCTTGCTCTCACTCTGTTTCTCCGCGTAAATACTTTACGTAAACTCCACGTTGACTACTAGATCACACACATACTGTACCTACATAGTACATAATCCATGCAGTCCTACTGTTTTTACTCTATAACGACTGTAGGAGTTTTACTATGTATACTTGTCGAGAGCTCCTTTTTAGATTAGCTGAATTCGAATGGAATGGCTTCATGCCCATCATATCACAGTCATTCTCCTCATCCCAGTCCGCCACTGCCAGCAGAAAAATCGTAATTATCATTTCCGAATACTTTTCAAAGCTCTACTTCCTCGGGTAATAATGTAGCAGCGTATTTGGCTGTTTCGCTCTTAACGCTTGTACAATGTCTCTAGACGTCCATATTGTGTATACCTACTGTCATGGTATTATTACGAATGAGACTTCAACTACTTTAGTTATGTGCTATGTGCATATAATGTAGGTAATGTAACGTTAGTAGTTTTAGAATTGGGGGGAGGCGGGGGAGGCGGCATGGTTGAACGAGCTTAATGTTTAATAGTGGAGCGTATTGTGTGTGTATGTGTGTTGTCTCTCGAAAAGGAAAACTCAAGTACGGAAAAGGAAGTACAAATTCAGACTACAATAGGACTGTCAATATTGGAAATGAATAGAATTCTGACAAAATGATGAAATTTTTTGTGAACATTTACTTGGCTGGCTCTCGGAGCTGTTCTGTTCTCTCTCTCTCTCTCTCTCCTCTCTGTTGAATAGTTGTTTGTTGGTGGAGTTGAAAATTGTTCCGTTTCTATTTCCTAGCAAATGAGATAGAATTTATTGTGAAAAAGTCGCCAGATTTCTGACATTTTGACGGCGGAATGTGAGTACAATAAGACTAAAAGACGGCGTCCAAAGCGTAGAATAGTATTTGAAGAGATGAAGGGGCCAAGTCAAGTCAAGCCAATGATAGGCAAGGCTCCATGCACTACTAGTAGTAGTATGCGTACTTACTATATGAGGGGCAAGTGGAAAGCAGAGTTCCGATTTGTTCTAAGGCTTCACTTTATTTCTATTACATTTCCTAAGAAATAGGATGAAGCTGAGGAAGTAATGTAATGTAATAATAATGGGTGAGGTTTAGGTATTAGGTAGGTTATGTGATGTGATGTTGTGTTATGGGAAGTTGAAATGGGTAAAAGGGTATGACTTGACTGGGGCTGAGATGGGAAATGGCTACAACGGTCTCCTTCGGCAGACTCATTGTAGTGCTTGTGGAGAAGTTGTAAGTAGTCGTGTAATTGCTTCAAGTGGAGTCAAAATGACCGAGAGTATGAAGTGCAGTTCATGTTATCTGGGATAATCGGAAGAGGGAATGAGTTGGCGGCGGCCTTTCTTCTGCCCGGCAACTCCTTTGACTTCAGTTCACTTACAGAACAATGTGTACATGTACAATCCAGCCGTACACACAAGACAAGCCCAAGAACATATCATGTATTCTCTCTCTCTCTCACTCCGTGTGTGTGTGTGTGTCTCGCTCGCACAGAGAGGCAGTCACACTCGCACACTATTTACTCCCCATAGCCACAGGATTCAGGATTGATAGTAAATAGTAGCCCTATAGAGAGAGGATATAGGCCGATATGAATGCAGTAGATACAGTACAGTAGCTGAAACAGGGCAATTGGCGGAGTCGATGAAAGACTGGGAGCATGAAAATGTCACCGAGACTTACATTGAAGACAATAATGTAGAACAAAACGCTCCCTTGTGGACCATCAATGCTCCATTCCTGTAACCAGATCTCAGCTGAGATGTTCGTTTGTCTCTCCGAATCAAGCTTAACCGCAACCAAAGCTAAAAGCCCTCTGATACACTCACTCACATGCACACAAGATCCAGCTCTTACTTCCTTCTCTTCATAATATTAACTAACGTTGAGTTAGTGAGTGAGACTTGGACATTTTTTCATTCACTCTCTGTTCGGTGCTTTCACTCTGCTTCCAATTTCTATTTGTCGTACAATCAACAAAACGACCAATAAGTAACTCTACTACTGGAACAAACTAGTTCCAGTGTAGCCAGAAGCTTCTTTTACTATTCCACTAGTCTTTCTAGAAAAAACATTATCTACCATTAGTACTACGCATATAAGTACAAACTACACAAGTATTATAATAGTAGCAAATGCTACCACTGTATATAGTAAGTACATTGAATAAGGAGAAAGTTCTGACAGAAGAAGTGAGAGGAGGATAAAGGTATCTCACAGTTATACGTCAGTAGTAGGTAGGAGAAGGAGAGAGGGAGAGAGATGTATGTAAGCACTCAAAAAACCTGAGAAATGGTATGGAACTGTAGGTAGTTTGTTGCTGTACATTGATGGAGTCTTGTTTGACTTCAGTAATATAATAGTGGGTTAAGGTAATATCGTTGTATACATTTATACTTAGTGTGTACTCAGTCGCCATTTGCCAACAAGGTAGAGTAAAGTTTATGCTTTGATAAATGCACAAAGTTGATCCTTGAAGGCATGACTACAGAGTTATATTATCGCTCACTTGACTTCACCTTCTCAATGTACCGTGCGTATCTGTTATATTATAATGCTTTGGCTGCGTACCTCTTCTTCGTCTGTTCCGCTCACTCCTGTGATCCTACCCTGCTACTACTACTCTTCCAAGTAGTAGTTTAATAGCGGACGAGCCGCTCCTCTCCGGTCGGAGGTATCTATTTCTTAGAGAACTGTGCTGGGATGTCGGTCGATAGGTAGGAGAACGAGATAGTTAGCGTAGGAGTAGTTGAGAAATCTGAGGGTTTTGTAGCAATAAAATTACACTTTATTATAGCCCCAAGTTTTCGAGGTGCTTTCATAAAGTTGGATTTTCTTCTGAACTTGCCTTCCCCAGCTCACGACTTGACTAAAGCTCCCCAGATTTGCCTACTGCATTAAGAGCTACTAAATCACCCAGTATTTTTCATACAGCAGCTTCTTCGTCTAGTGTATAGCTTATAGTATACACACCATGGCCAGACCACCTATCTCTGCGTGTCACAAATTTTGCTCCCACTTCTCTTCCTTGATTGTAACACTTTAATAGGCTGGGAACCGCTCAGCTTTTCACCTGGCTTCCCCTTCCGCCTCGACGAGACATAATTCGCACGTTTTTACAACGTGTCTCCCCACACCAACTATGTATGTATATAGCACCATGTATTTCTATTGCGAATATGTTTCGTTAAAAAAGCTTTTTTACTTTGTAAGAATTAGCAGATATAAAAAGGAGATGTAACGATCTGGTAAGGTAGTGTAGTATACCACCAGGAGTTTATTGATCGATCGTAATGGGACGGAAATGAATGAATGGTTATATCTGGCTGGTGGTGGTGGTGATGATGGAAGACTTTCTTTATTACCTCGTCTATGGACACACACACACACACATGTGCTTTAGATGGGGGCCCCATCTTTTACTTTGGCAGAGAGGAGAGACAGGGAGACTGCAAGAAGAGAGCAAGCACACCTACTTATTAACCATAGCTAAAATGGAGTTGCCATTTATTAGGTGTAGTATAGTACATATAGATTTTGATGTAGTGATAGAGTGTATGTATCTTATACTCTACTATACATAATAGGCATAAAGTAGAGTTTATATAGTGGAAGGTAGTAAGTAATCCATTGAACAGTATCATTGGATATGACTGTGTAGTTATTTATGTAATGCAGGGAGGACCGACAATGAGGGAGAAGGTAGGTGTGTTGATATTGTGTATTGTGAGGCAAGGTATATAATGGTCCCGACAGCTAGGACAAGAATGACTGGTGCACATGG
Source organism: Plutomurus gul (assembly GCA_019776185.1). Taxonomy (NCBI): domain Eukaryota; kingdom Metazoa; phylum Arthropoda; class Collembola; order Entomobryomorpha; family Tomoceridae; genus Plutomurus; species Plutomurus gul. The sequence goes on along the minus strand of JABASC010001894.1, from coordinate 9,858 downwards.
AGTCAGACAAGGGCAGAGTCGACGTAGCGGCATCAGATAAAATCAGGGTTCGCTAAAAAGCAAAAAAGCAGAGGCAATTTAGGATTTTTTTGCTTTTTTGCTTTATTGATGCTTTTTTGCTGTTTTCACGCTTTTTTGCTGCTTTGCTTGATAAAATAGATGAGTTATTCGGTACACACACACGGCGTATTATCACACAGACCATTTAAGCTAAGATTTATTCGAGGATGATATCAATTTTTTGTGTGCTCTTTTCATTCATCCAACCAAGTGTGTACAGAGTAAAAGTAAGGCACAGAGGGAAACCTGCTGCTACGGTCGGAGTCTTTCCATAAAGATTTGCTATTGCATAGGTTTTCTACTTTCACGGTGCTTTTCTCCTGTCTGTGCGTTGTGTCGGATGGGCTGTGTGTGTGTTCGGCTGTGTGTGCTCTGGTGCACGGTTGATACCCATGACTGGCTCGAAATTTTCGGATGAAATAAGGATAAGTTGAGCACTGAGAGACTGAGTGAGCCTAGCTCCAACAGCAGCAGCAGTAGCAGTGGTAGTAGTAGCGAGCCGCCAAGTTCACTTGGAAAGATGAAGTACTAACAGAAACTGGTGATCTCCTGCTGAGAAGATACGAATTACTCGTTGAGCTGTAATGAGCGAAAGTGTTTGCAAGTCATGGTGCAATTGCCCCTACGTCGAAGACTCCTGCGGGTTCTTCTCATTAATGCACTCCTGGAATCCAGAAAAAAATTATTCCAGATAGCACTAGTAGAGAATTTAATTCTATGCATGTAAGTATAGAAAGTATGTAGGTGGTCTTGTCTTGTCGACGAATTCACTGACTTTTACGTTACGTTACGTTACATCAACTCAACCGGGCGGTTTACTATGCATTTTATTATATTCCTTCCCTTTTCCGGGCGGGCGTGATTATTTTTGCATTTTTATTTCATCTTCGAGAGGTCTAGCTCTACCTTCCGACATTGAATACTCACTCCCCTTTATGGCTGTTGTCAGTCTATGAATGAGCGAGAGGAAGAGAGGTAAGACTAGGTGCTTAACTAAACCTAAAGCTTCCCCACAAGCTCTTTAGCCTTTAGAAATTATCAATAGGACACTCACTGTTCTCTACCATTACTACTATATATTACTCATATAGTAGTCTATGGTCTACCAAATTCCCTGTCCTTATTATAATCATCGCTTTCTTTTCCTCTCTCTCTCGAATCTTAAACTTGCAGCAGCACTTTGTTTCTCTCACTCATCTGCGTCGCGTGCCGTCCTGTTAATACATAAAAACTCTCACATTGTATTCCTGTGCGATTAACAAGTAGTACTTACAGGGATACTAGCTGTTTTGTCTTTGGGAATTTACACACTACACTAGATCTCTGTAAAAATAGACTTACTGGAGCAGAAGAGAAAAGTATTTTACTTATTATTATTTGTAGTAGGGAATATCTGAAAACACTTTGTGCTATCGTCGATGTCAATTGGATGCATGAGTAGATCTATTGAGCAAAAGACTAGAAGTTTTCGCTAGATAGCAAAGATATTGGAGTGGAAAGTTTTTGAGGTGTGCTGACTGAGAAGGAAACAGTCTAGTTGTTGAATTTGTACTACGTAGGGGAAAGTAGTGAGTGACAGCCTAGAGGTGGACTCTTTCTAGTAGTACGTATATATAGTATCTAACTCACCTATAAAACGTAGCTCTACATAGAAAGAGGAAATAGGTAATACCTATCTTCACTATCAGTGAATGTGTGGGAAGGTATTTTGGAGGGCAAATTTCGCGGAAGGTGGTAGAGGTAGGACGACAGGAGAGCCCAGTCTACAGTTGCAGATAGGGGTCGTTTGGCTATAATATATTGGATCGATTCACTCATGATTTATTAATGGAAGGGTCTCCCCATACTTTTGTCACGGAAATCTGATAACAATACCTCTCTCTCTCTCTATATGGTTCAACTTGCTGCCAGTGCAATGCTATTGCTATCCATGACTCATCTCTTCTTTGTATGCACTACTCCGAATGGGTGAGTGAGTGCCTTACATCCTCCTGTCAGCCACGATGAAGCCAAAGCGAGGTTTTCAGTGCTTTACCCTGGTCTGGGTGTGCGGTGGTAACGCCACGTTATGTTGTTACTGTGATTCCCGGTGTGGCAAAGCGATGTTGTTCTTTCTAGTTACATATACATATTATATAATATAGGTAGACGATATAAAAGTAGGTATGACTGGAGAACGAACCTACACACTTACACTTGTATACATTAGTCAGATGGTGATGGTAGCAGTACTAGGTACTATTAATATTTCTTGACTAGTATCTATATATATATAGATATAGATAGAGAAGGCTTTTACTCTGAAGCGACATTTATATATCGTGATAACTACTACTAGTGCTACTACTATGGCATATTATTATAGTAAATAGTGTGTAGTAGCATTAAATGGAAAGCAGTGTGTGCAAGTATGGTGGTAGGCGTAGTAGTGTTAGCTGAAGTCGAAGAGTAGTAGGTAGTGGGCCGAAAGTTTTAGATGAGCCTTGGGTCGAGTAATGTACTCAGACAGGCAGATCCGGTAGCCCAGGGGCTGTGAGTGAGTGAATGGCTCCGATTCGTTTGCTTGAAGCGCTGAGGTGGGTTTAGGTGGCACTTTTGGAGGAAACACGTCACCTAATGTTCCATGCATGGATGAGATGATGCAGTAGTGCTGGCTCACTCGTTCGGACGTCTCCCTTTTACGCGATATTTATGTCTCGTATTGTTCAGTTGAATGGAGCGATAGAATAGAAGGTAGGGTGAGCTATGATTTTTCAGGTTGGCTGATCTTTACTCACCCTGTCTACTAGGCTGGCTTGTGTTGTCTTAGAGTGCAGTCGACAGCAGTAGTTCTTTGAGCTGGCATCCCATCACCGACGAGCGTCACATCAAAACACTAACTTAACTACCAATACTACTACTACTACTAATACATAGAACATGAGCGGCGAAATTAATCATAAATTGATCTAGAGCGCCATATTAATCTGTATATACTGCTGTACACGGTGACGAGGGACATCAATAAGGGAGAGCGACGACTGAATGAGTTGACGACTACACGCAGGATACTACATACTACAACAGAGGCGAGTTTATACGCGAGCCATTTACTGCTCCTTGTTCTGCACTCCCCCGACACTTTTATCGTGTCTTACTTTCATACATATATGTATTAGTTGTAAATAGAGTAAGTAAAAAGTTCTCTGACAAGACAAGACACGGCAGTTTTCACTCGAATTCTTTCCTCGTCCTGTTCGCCTCCTACCCACACACTTTATTGTACGGAATAGTTCTCTGTTTTAGTAGTACATGCTTGTGAGACTGTCGAGTTAACTTGCTATTAGGTATTTCATGTAGTAAAAACTAAAGTTGACTATGTACGTAACCTCTAGAAGCTAACTCAACAATGATCAAGCATGAATAAACAGATGTGAGTAGTGACTGCACGGAGTACACACTGCAATATAGACCTGTGCCTATGCACACGTTCATAGAGATGTCGAATTCACAGTACCGTCTATACACGTTCACTCTATTTTTGTGTCATAGAGCGCGAGAGAGAGAGAGAGAGAGAGAGAGTTTACTATGAATTATATTACTTAGTACCTACGGAGAGCAAAGATATTTGTCATACGATATGAATCAGAGATGTTTAGTGTACCTTATTCTTAGGGACCTGGACGAGGAATAAATGTCCCTGGCTTGCCTTTAGTAGAAGAGTAAGAAATGGAAGCCTAGCCTATAGGCTAGGTGGATGAAAAGACTCTGCTCTCTGTTCGTACTACAAGCGCCAGTCTTGAGCATGGACACATATACCTTGCAATAAAATGTTTCCTGAATGTGAGTCTTTAGTGCAGGCAGTCGGCATGCATCATTGCTCTCTGTAGAGAAGCATCCTCTCTTTCTCTCAGTCATCATCATTCTTTTATTTTCTCCCCGTGTGAGTATGTGTGACTGTGAGTCAGTTTACTTCACTCCATGCTGTTCACTGCTCTCTGTGTGCTACTAAGGCAAAGATAGGGAGAGATGAGCGTACAAATATTTCTAATGCTGTGCTGCATTCAGTTCCTTCCGGACATTAATTTCTCTCTGACTAGAAAGCCACGCTTTTCCTCAAGTCCGTCAAAATACTACAATACAGCGCAGACCCCACAATCATTTTTCCTGAACTACTTACGTACCTACATATATACCAATAGATGTACATAGTATAAAATTGTACACTAGTTTGTAGTGTGTTTAGGTGTATGCAATACTTGGTGCACAGGTATTGTGTACATGGTGCTTGTACTTAATACAAATGCGTACTAACTCAAATATGCCAATGATTATCGACTGTTTACATACATCTACAGCACTTTTTTGTAATATACGGGATCAACTGTATTAAAACATATTATGATAAACGTGTAAGTTTGCGACGTATCCTTAATTGTATAAAATGGTACTGGCATTTCTGGGTAATTCGTTGTCTACTTTTGTACTGAGTGTGACCTGCTAAAATGTAGAGACAAAACTCAACTTTTGTAGTATAGTGTAGTAGCGATGGTGGAATAGTGAGATCTGATCTCTTCTGTTCCCGAGTACATACACGTACATTTGTTGAGAAAGTGAAGTGAAGCGGAAACTAAGCTTTTAGGTAAACTGGTTTTCCTTTGTGTATACTTAGTATACTTATATTTATAGAGTTGGACAATCCTGCTAGCAAGTTAGTTCAGAGTACCACAATATCCGCTATTACTGTCGAATATTTACTTACTGTTATCAAATCTTGATAAGGAAACGATTCGGATCCAATCATATGTATGTATGCAGATATTTCTATAGCTTTATAAAGTGGCTGTAGCATTGTACATACACGTAATATGCATTCATGATGACGAGGGCAAAATAAACCATCCCTTTTGTCCTGATCCCAGAACGTACTTTGTGCATGTGAGACGTTGTCCTGAAAAATTCTGTGGAATGTTTCACATAAAAATCCCCTTTCACCCTCTGCCTAAGTACATACCTACTGCAATTCCAATAATGCCCTTGCAGACATTTTATCTACCTTCGGTTGGTACTCGATGCATTGGGCAGCGAGCGGAGACTACCCCTTACATTATATTATAGACAGCGCGGAAAAATCGACGGAGAAGCTTCGCCCTGACATGGAAGTCTTCTTCTTCATGCCAGAGCTAGGCTGCCGGAGAGGAGAACCTCTGAGAACCCTAAGAGAGTCACTTCGCCTTGGTTTGATCGTATTTGCATACTGCTCTCTTTAGCGAAAACGGAGAGAGAGAGAGAATGGTATGTGTCTGTGTTTGTGAATATATGAGATATACTTCCATAGATCTTATTGGAATTCGACGGGTTGTTCACGTAATTGAATACTTTTTGACTTGCTTGCATAATTCGGCGAGTCTGATATTGAGCTGAATTGGGATTGGGATTCCTTGCTTGTTCCCCGGCTATGTGTACTTTGTATTGTGAGCTGATCTGACGCAGTTTAATTCAGCAAGAGAAAAGAAACTACTCCTCCTTTTATCTTTAAGCATTTCGTTAGGTAGTTCTGGGAATAAGGTGTCTGCAGATTTTCTAGTACCTAACAATATAAACGCACACCGTACATACGGCCCACACAGCAAGCAGCATTGACTACTTACTACGTCGTACAGTTACACGGGTAGTTTGTATGTCGTTCGAACCGACGACTCACCCGAGACGACAAGGTACCTTTAGTTGATTTTCATTCGATCATCAAATGAGGAGAGCCATGTATCTCTCGCTCTGCCTCTCCATTCTCTATGAGCTCTGTGATCATCGAAACGGAGACGACAGAGTGTTTCGTTTCTGATTAGATTATCTTGTCTGATCAATATGCAAAGTGCAGGGTGGAGAATTTATTGAAGGCCTTAGTGTTTCACGATGCTACGACATTATTCCTCCTCTGACGAATAAAATAAGCAGGGAAGCTTTGTGAAGTCTCTGTCGCATTTCGATGTTTCTTTTCTGTCTCACAGAGACAGAGAGAGAGAGAGAGAGAGAACCAATAGAGGAGTAGTAACGGTAATAGTCGTAGGTAGGATTACCGTATTGTGTACTAAAGAATGGCGATAGAAGGTTAAAGAGTGATTCCGATTCAGTAGACCTTAAGGTTATTATAGTGGAACGATGGAAAAGACAGCAGGTTGGTTTTCCTTGATTGTATTGTGGCTATAGAAGCTCTCGCTTTGCTCTTGTCAGCTTTGTATATATATCTGTATTGAAGCTGGAAGGCGTATCGGAGTACTACTACGCTAGTGAGTGAAGGTAAATCGTCCCCCATACATATAGGCCCCATTACGTGTAGGCTAGTTTAACAGTTTGGACGTTTACTGCTGTATTGGTACAGGGACTCATTCTAATACTCATCATCAGTAATCATGATGGGAAATCAAGTCGCGGAAGTTGGTGCTCTATGGAGCGTGCATTGAGCTCTCTTCCTTTATAACCATTCTTATGTACTCACCTTGCATTACAATACAGTGCTAGTGATAGTGTACTTCCAACCGATATATGTAGTATGTAGGTTATAGGTAGCAATAGCGATGGAGCTTTGGTCCTCGGCGTTATTTATTTTGGCTACATAGACTGTAGTGGTAGTGGCAGTAGCAGTACAAATAGATTGCTTCAACTACTAACGCTCACTCTGGCTGGTGGTCCTAGTAATTCACTGCCTTACGCTGTCGGTTAAAGTGGTTGAAGTGAGACTGGGCGTTTAGAGCCAGTATAATATCCATTTATGGTATATCTGATCCCTCTCGGTCTCTCTATCTACCTATGCAGGAGGACTGCAGAGCAACGTGCTGGATATCTTTGAATGACGAATAGGAATATGAGAGTATTTTAATGAAAAGCCACGAGGCAATAATTTCGCACGTACGTTTGGAAAAGGTACGTGCATTAATCCCCTTCAGGGGTTCATATGACACGCTGACGCTGAGATATTAATCTAGTGGGTTGTGTAAGGCAGACTGAGTGTGGAGGAGTCGGGATCACCATCCACCAGGATATGGGCATCCCATTCTACTCTGGCTCTGTCGACCGACATTCATGTGGCATGTTGTTAGAAAGGAATACCTTCTATTTAGCTTGTAGCACCTCCATTGCTACTACATACTACTACCACTTACACAGTGTACTACTACTACCACTACGACATATAAGCACATAATATATTATTAGGGAGATGACTTGCCAGAGGTAGTTGTATTGTGATGCCACTGAATGTCTACTGATGTGAGTTCTGGTCTGGCTGTGCTCGTACATACATTTGGGCGCTCAACATATATATATGTGTAAGTGAAGGTGGCCATGTGAGATGTTGCCATCTCCGACTCATGTAGAACTGCCGACATAACTACCAATAGGTACACGTATATATTCTGCCTTTTGTGATTTATGAGGAGAAATAAATGCAATGCATCAGCTGAGGGACTCTGGTGCTTTCATACCTTCTCTTTCTCTGTTCATATTACTCTAAAAGTGTAAGAGAGCTAAGAGTGACTGTACTAGTAGTTTGTGTGTGTGTATGTGTGTGTGTGTGTAGTGTGCACGGTACGTATAGAGAGAGAGGAGAGAGAGATAGAGTGGAGGAGGTAAGGTTGACTACTAGAACGAGTAAGTGGAACTCGTGGAAGGCCAACAAGGCAGGCACTGCTACCATTCACGGCAGAAGAGAGAACAGGACGCGGAGACAGCAGGAGGAGGCACACATACCGAATCGGATCGAGTAATATTATTGCTCAGAGGGAACACACGGCGACACGCGATTGCCCCAGGTGGCTCACTGTACAATGGACACACTATAACTCCGAGGACACTTGACACTTTGCATGATGAATGGCTTTCCCTAAGAGATTTATAAGTCCCTTTCCGTTTCAGCTCGATTCGCTCCGAATTTTCGGGATATGTTCCTACTATTATTTCCCGTCGTACTCTCTTGCTCCCTGACTCGATCTACTCTCCAATTCTCTCGCATCTACTATACATTTCCTCGTACTACTACCTTCTCTCTCTTTCTCTCCCTGATGCTCGCACGCTAGTTATGATATACTACTTTGACTATGATGCTCTCCCCGCGCTACCTACACCGACTGACTCTTTGTGAGTGTAGTGTCCTGCTCTGTCCTTCCTCACCTTATCATACAAAATGCATTATCAGTCCTGGCTGCACTGCTGTTACTCTTTCTCACTCTCTCTCTCTCTCTGTGTGTGTGTAGTTTGCTAGATGGGCAATATTGTACTGATAGTACATCCAACATTTGTATTTACTATGTATTTGTATGGGGATGCCGTCCTTGTCGCGACAATATAGATATATGTGTGAAAAGAGTTATATATATTCCTAATGCCTGTATATAAACTAGTCAAAATATCCCTACCAATAAACTTCACAAAGTGGATAAGCTCCTATTGTAATTATTTCCCTTCGTCCTTTCTTCATAGGAAAATTGCGTTCTCTTTGTGCATAGCAGTAAAGATGGTAGAGATATAATAATGTGTAGGTAGGCAGAGCGAAACACTTTCAACTTTCCTTTCTGCTGCTCGTTGAAATCGTGCTTGCTGAAGTTTGCAGCAAGGAAACTGTAGTAATTTACCTTAGACAAATATAGACCTTTGAGATTTGACTTGACTTGGCTAGAGTAAAGTCAGTGAGTTCTTTCTGTCTGTTTTGCTACAACTTGAGGCAGTTAAACGAGTGGTACGTAAAAGAAGGGGAAAGGAATACAAGATGAAACAGTAGTGGATGAGAAACTAGATGTAATAATGTAATGTAATGCTCTGCTATGAGCACTGTTGAGACTCTTGTGCTCGGTACTCATCTTTAGTATTAGTCAGTTTGTAGTCTCTTGTAAGAGAGCAGAGAAGTAGCGAGGGAAGGAGACGAGCAGGCGGAATATATGAGAGAACAGAGGCAGAGGAAAGGTACACAGTGCAGGGGAATGGGGATAAATGTAATGGAGTGTAGGTAGACGATGATGTTACCTACTTTAGTTTGATTGCTACGGGCATTTCATCCTCTTTGCAAACCGTTTAGGGAATTATTAAAACAGTTTCGTCTGTTTGCATAGCAGTCATCCAAATGTATTATATGTGCAACGCATGATGTTCATTTACTTGACGTACCTACGTGAGCCGCCGTACTTACCTTATATAAGTAATACGAGTGCATTAAGTTCTTATACGTGTATCTGTGCTGCCTTCATACAATTAGTTAGACGACCCAAATAGACAGATGAAAAAGTAGTAAGAGAGTTTGGATAGTCAGAGACATGAACAGTCAGAAAAAATCGACAAACAGTCGGAATAATAAATACATCCTATAAATACATCCACCAAGGGTTAGTGAAGTGGAAGCTCGTGTATGCAGCTATGCACATTTCATCATTTGACTGTATAGTGTGGAGGATTTTTTCTCTATTTATGCAGCATTTTTCATTAATTAAGTAATAACAAATATTGATCATAATTATAATGTTTCCTACAATTACGACCGAAATAATTTCAGAGAAATAAAAAATATTACAAATTAGGCTCATCAGACAAGTATATTTACAAGTCTTCACTTGACTAATTTTGAGTGAGTCTGACTGTTTTATAGAATACCGTGACTCTGACTTCTCATATTCTCTTAATATTATTTCATCTGTCTCTTTGAGGTGTCTGACCAGGTGCCGGTTACCCTTCTGCCTGGATAGTCTCTCGTCTGTACTTTGCATATTACAAACTGTAGGACACAGTGTAGCACCAGTAGTACAAACACGACGTTACATCCGAAGCGCTTCGACA
>JABASC010001893.1:0-20419 GCA_019776185.1 Plutomurus gul | reverse complement strand
GTTCAACCCTGTCAGATTTTTATGGGACCCCTCCCCTTAATCGCGGACATCCTTTATGAATGACCCCTTTGAGTCTTATGCATCAGTTACATATACCAATCAAAAGTTACATTCATATTCTACAATAAAGGGCAAGCACAATTTCATAGTTTTAAGCGAACGTCTGATAAGTCACGTCGAAATAATTGTCAATAATTCAAATTTTACACCAAGCTAAACACAAAATGAAATTGTCATCTTTGGCCACGATAACTGGAAATTATCCAAAAACTACCTGAGGATACACGTAACTTGGTGTTTGTTCATATATGGGCATTTTATTCAGGTGTGTGTGCGGGTACTTTTTTAGGAATATTTTTCAGGTGGGTGTTTTTAATGTAATGTTGTGAGAAACTATTTTTGCATCTGTTCCCCCCTCATAGTACACTTACATCACATCACATCCACATCTAGACAGTGTTGTAGGCAGGCATAGGCAATAGGCAGTAGTAGTGGAGCTTTTTCTTCGGGAACTTTGAAGACCTCGTGAAGACTGTGAAGAGAAGACCCCTCTGTGTGCTCTTATTTGAGAAGTAATAGTCAGTCAGTCTACTTCTACTTTTTCTTGGTTGCAGGTGAAGAGCTTATTATTCTACATACGATCTAATTTATTAGGTAAGAATTTTTTCAAATTCGTTTCTATTCATATTCATTAAAATCTATAGGCAGGCACCTCTAAAATTATTCTAGTTTTAGCTCTATAGTATAGTAGCTTCCATTTTACCAACATTTTTAGCTGTTTTTAAATTGAAAATGCAATTTTTGGACCAAGTACTCATTTGCACAAACCTTCACAACACCATTGAAATCAGCGTAAAAAACTGTGTCCAATGGTATGGTATCACTGGTATCCGCGTGTTGATGCGCTATTTGTTCCCATTTTTGGATTTAGTGCATCACAAATTGCATGTCCCTTGTGCGTTCCAGCTGGAATGCATAATTTGAATTTTGACCACTTGTTTTACATCATAGTTTGAATTCCCACATAATGCTGGCTAGAAGTTGTCAGGTCACAGGTTGGATCAGTCTATGCTTAGATCGGTCCTTATTCACCTCGTAAGATCACCCACAGTTTTATCCGCTTTTATTGTTTTTTGCAGTTTGATGCTGTGTCTGAGTTGAGTTTTTACAATTTGAAATTGGATTGCGGGCTGTGCTAAATGTCGGTATTTCGCAAATCAGGTCTTGTAAAAAAGCGAACGTCGTTGTTTCACTTACTCATCGATCAATTGAAGTTGGTGGATTTGAAACCCGTGACGAGAATCGCCTACAAGTTTGACCCTTTTTTTGAGAGGACGAAAGAGTTCAGGGATTGTATGCACTATTTCTCAGCGCGTAAGATCAGAGAGACGAATCCGAATTGCACCTTCAAAACAGAAGTTGTTTGTGATAACACGGAACCTGAAATCGCTTGCAAGCTCAGTAAGTATTGGCATACCTACTTCCTGTTATAATATAGTTAAAATATATCCATAAAAACGCATAAACCGACAAAAATCAGAACGAGAGACAAAAAATGGAATTCCAATTAATTCATGATTTTTGTTGCAGTCGACGGAAGGACACTGACATTCAAGGCAGGAAATCTCACATCGTTGCAAATATTACAGCACTTTAATCGGATTGTTCTGCCTTTGGTCCCCGCACAAGAAGTCGCTCCAGTCGTTACCAAAACTAAAAGTCAAAAAAAGAAATAACTTCTCGCCCTTTTCGGCACTCTAATCGGTCAGTAACATATTCTAGTGTTATTTACACTGTTATTACGCTGGAAGGGACGATGGCGACTAAGAAAAACAATGCAGCTCTAGAAGCTATTGATAATATTTATAGTCAGTTTCCTGCATTCACGGATGTGTTTGACGAGGAAACCTGGTACATATTTGCCTTTGGCTTTACATGCTGTACAATAATATTTGCTGTTATTGCCTCGCGATTCATTACCATCAAAGAAGCTCATTGAGTGTCATCTCCATCCAGTATGTAACCACTCCATTATAGACATCAGTTTTCTTACTGTTAGTTTACACACCTTGCATTAGTTGAGAGCGTGTCCGTCTGTATTTATGTAATTGTGAATCAGCTTTTGAAAGAAACACGGACACTATATCTCATTATTACACACAATTGTAAGTCATTATTAATTAATATTACATTATTATAGGTTACTGGTGAATTGCAATTAGTATTTTCCTTAAAATTGTCTGAGAATATTACACAGTCCTTTTCGTAGTTAGTTTTCTTGTGCATGTCATTGAAAGCGAAATTTCGATTTCAAAAAAATTAAGTGGTAGCACTCATTTAATGTGTGGTACGTGCCGTTCCTTACACTGTGTGCGAATCGTTAGAATGTACATTGGATTAAACAACCATAAAGATATGTATTTGAAAGACGTGGACACATTTACTTTCGTACTCCCACGGATTAGTTAACACAATTCTTGAGTTGCTCACCTTCGAACGATACTTATCAGACGACGTATCTCCATATTTCTGAAAAATAGAGCATTTATACACATTTTTATCAACATTATTATATATGACTTATTTACTCAACACCACGACGTTTTCAGTACGGACAACGATTCTGTATTCCAATCATTATGAAAAAAACAGCTCTAGTCTTCAGAATGCATTTTATTTTATGTTCTCTACCACTTAAATAACGGAAATTAGCATTTTATCCTTACTGCGTTTGATAGTGTGTTCGTAAAATCCCTTGTAGCGAGCACAAAGCCTAAGCATGCATGCAATCAAGAGAGAAAGCAACGAAGCAATGATTTGAGATAGAGATGGTGATGAGTTTCGTTGGTGTATTTATTGTTATTGCATTTACTTAAATATTAGTACCCATAATGAGTTTTTTCTAGGTGACTATGTGTACTTTGAATTCTTTACAGAGGAAAAAATAACAGTTAGTCTGTGTATTTAATGTACTAAATAGGTAATGCACACACATACATAAAAACTGAATACATACAACAAACATTACAGTATATGAGTAGGTATGTGTTGGTGTTTAGGTAGGCGATGAGGTACACAGCCATAGACACAGCTAACACAATGCAAAGTAATACAAAGTACATATTAGAACTTGTGCTGCAAACGCCGGCAACCGCATCTTCATCACCATCTTCTGTTTATCCTGTACTATCACTGTAATCTGTATTTAACTGTTGTTCTATGTATGTTATACGAGACTCATTAAAAATCTTGTAACGTAGCATCACAAAGTGACTTGACTTCTTTATTCTTCCTTTCTTTCCTTTGGAATTGCTGTAGCTTATAGTTGGTTTGGTAAAGGTGGCATGGGAGCGGAAACAAAATATAACATCGTAATGGTAAGTAATAACAGTATGTAGTATCTTTTAAAGAGTGGGATAAGATCAATGGTGTTCTCTGTTGGTGCTGGCTTCCTTTTATGTTCTTCCTTCTTCATCAACAGTCTTCTTCGTAGCAGTTCTGTACACTACGCCCTTTAATCGGCCTGGGGAGGTAAAGTTTGTTTTTAACTCTGAAGCCCAAATCAAAAATGCATCCTTGGAACCCTTTGTGTAGCGGCAAATCATGGGGCAATCCCTCGAAACGAAATGCTTCGAACCCCCCAACATATAGGTCACTGTCAACGTTGAGTCTGTACAGCGGTCCTGGGGCTTTCCCAGTAGTATTTCTCATCCCGTCAACTTTCAGCCAAGCTTGACGACCAGATCGCCCCGCAAACAGTGTATGAATGTTTAATCTGTTGTCTATCCTACTGGGAGTTATAATTCTTTGAGTCCCTGAGCCCAAATTCCAAGTAACAGCAACAAACCCTTGTAGGAATGTAATGGCAAAGAAGTCGGACGCTTTGTCCTGTTCGATATAATAGGAATTTCTCAATTCTTGAGATTCATCTGTGGCCAGAGGACTTTGTAATTGAGCATTGGTTGGTGCTGCGTTAATCCAGTCATTCCCAGTGTACATCATTATAGATACTTGGCTGAGATTCGTTGTCACAAAATGAAACTTTAGTTGTACCCAATCGGCAAAACGAGGAATCGGGTCGTAAGAAATAAATGCAGAATAATCATCATGAGAAATAGGACGAAAGGATGGCTTCGTGATATTTATTCTCGATTGGCACAAGACTCCTGTGTAGTCCAATGGACATAGGCAAATTGGTGTGGCACTTGTAGTTGTAGTATTTGATGATGCCATCGTAGGAGCTAACGTGGAAACCTCAGAAGTACTAGTAGTAACGTTGTCGTGTTTATGGTTATTGTTTGATGGAACTGTGCAAGTTGCACCATTCAAGCACGGATTAGAACTGCAAACTCTTATTTGGCATTTGACTCCTTGAAATCTAGAACAGGAAAAGTGAACATTAAAGATATAGTTACAACACTATACAGGAAAATGAGAAAACAGGAAGTCATAATATATTATCCGGTAAAACTATCTTGTCAGTTGTAGTAACATAGTTTATGATTACCCTGGAGAACAGATGCATTCCCAGAAGGGGAATTTATTAGTAGAAACGCATCTTGAAGATGGAGAACAAGGATTAACAATGCAGCCGAAAGCGGAGCACTCCGATATATCTTTCCCTGATAAGGCATCTTCAAACATGTCCCGATTTTCTTGATTTATCTGTTACAAAGAAAAGATTTTGCTATGTAGTTCACATTGTCATTTCTTGCAAAAAGAGGTACCATGAGAATTACCCTATAATTCGATGCATTCAGAACTCTTTATTTCACTATTGTTGCCATTTTATTTTATGTAAACAGGATTGCAATAGCAAAAATGAAAATAGTGAAAAATACAGAGTAATATTTTACCATTAAACTGTACATGCATCCTCGAAATCCTGGGAGAACAGACACCAGTTCGTCATTCCTCTCTGCATCAGGTATGCGAGCTCCACCCATGTGCACAACTTGAATAGGAATCCCATGTAAACCGTTGCGCCCAACGATTTGCTCTCCTTTCATTATGTACGATTTGTTCACACTTACTTGTCCGATACAATGAAATTCGTTCACACCATGTATCACCATATTCATTTCAAATTCTAGGGTGAAATTGTATCCATTATCTACTCGAGTTCTCATCTCTACAAAATGCATTGATTGTTGTCCACAAGAGAAATGTAAGCTGACTAGACCACTTTGAAGGAATATGAGAGAATAGATCGTTCCACTTCCAGTGTAAAGCAGAATCCCTTCAGGGATCACCGTTGCCATCTGAGTGTCGATATGAACCAAATTTACAGTCTCCGAGGGTAATTTGTATGTAAGGAATGAATCTCCAGAAAAGGAGGGAATATTGAATCTCTTTCGAGGAATTTCACACCGCTCCCCTGTGAATCTGAACGGACATGTGCAATGAGGTTCTATTGTCGTCGAAGTGCATTTGGCATTATTCTGGCAGTAATTGTCACAAGGATCAGAAAGATTCGACGAAGGAGTCGTCGTAATTAGCATTGTCGGCTCTGGAGTACTCAGGTCAAATGTTGGCGTTGGAGATAAGACTGGATCAGTCGACCCTCCTATTGTGGTAGTGATTGAAATCTCTGGGGTAGGCGTTACAACCACAAGCGTTAAAGGTAAGGAGGTTGTAGCCATAACTCCACTGTATGTCATAAAATCAGACGCTTCATGAGGAATGTCCGCTGAATGCAGAGAGCTATTCATCATAAAATCTGGTGAAAAGGTAACAATTGGGGTTAATGGGGACGGAGAGAATGAGATTGGAGGTGTAAAAGCGCTAGTTGGCTCTGGTAATTGTTCAGAAGCAGATAAGCTTTTCACAGTGCTAACACTCCACTCAATGTAGTCAGACGAGGCATCAGGCATTGGGGGTGAGACTGTTGGTGTGAAGATAATGGTGGAACTAGGAAAGCGAATTTGTGTTATCGTGAGAGAAATTTCCTTGGAGGTGATAATATGACTAGATTCTCCTTCTGCGAAAGTAGGTGACACTTCAATAGGTATTATTGTCGTTGTTGTCCACATATTTGCCGTTAGATCAGCAGTGGGAATGTGTAATATTTCAGAGCTGTCCAATATGGACGGACTCAATTCCACGGTGTAGTACGGACTTTTTGATAAACTCACAGTATTAAATATAAGCTCACTCGAGTTTGTTACTGGAGGAAGTGGAGTTGCTGATATTAAGATTCCTGTCGTAGGCGTGCTGTGCACAATGTCGGTGTATATTGTCATTGCATCAAGAGTGGAAATCTCGTCACTCAAGTAGATTCTTGTGGTTAAGCTGGCTGGTAGTGACTCCATGTCGACTGACTGAGTGCTAGAAAGTAATGGAGGTAAGCTCAAAGGAGGAAATTGACTTGGCTCAAATGAAACACTGTGATCGATTGATATTGTTGGAGAAAGCGTGAGTGGAGGCAGAATGTCTGACTCTCCTGGAGATATTAGAACAATTGATTGGGTGAATGAAGGACTAATTGTGGGTGTCGACTGTCCTCCAGGGTCGTAAGGGGAATCGAGCGATAGAGACGCATCGTATATTCCACTGGAGATATAAGCCGTAGGGGTGGATGTCACATCTGGACTTACGATGCCTGTTTTTATTGTTGTTTCGGGAATTAATGTCACAGGTGAAGGTGAGGCAGTACTGGAGTGTGGGGGGAAACTACTGATACTTAGACTTTCTATTGTAAGGGGCGGCGCCGTAGTTGTATTGAATCCTTGGCATTCGGGCTCGGAAGCATTGGCGAATGTGCATTCACATGTTGGGCCGTAAAATTCCGGTGGGCAGGAACAAGTAAATCCTCCTACACCGTCAATGCAAGTGCCTCCATTGCACCTTTAAATTAAAAAATTGTAATCTAAATCCTTTGCACAATTAAGTTAACTAATATTCATAATAGATCGTTGGTGCTGTTTTAGTGTTTACATAACTAATTTCTATATATACGTATATATGAATTATATGACGTAATACGTTTAGAGGTTTATGCTCATAATATATAACAGGCCTTTGTTCAAGATTTAATTACTTTCACCTATGGACGAGTGCAGTAGTTTGTGCTGCGGTAGCACAATTTTTTGTGAGAGCAGAATGCAGTAATAAATACGAACGAAAGCTTTGTACATAATGTTGTGTGTGCTGTGCTGATGTTGGGCTTCTCCAACATGGGGTGCTGTATAAATGCTTTATGACAATATAGACTTTAGCCTTATCGACTTTGTAAATCCATCGATTACAATTGGCCCGGGAAAAGCTTACCGTTATGCGGAGTTTGCGAAGGAGTGTGCACGGTCTACTATGCATTTTCTTGTACTGAATTAAACATTTATACACCTTCTCTCTCGTATGTACCAAACTGAAAAGGGAAGTTATACTAGAATGATATAATATTCGTAGAGAAACAAATGTCAACTTGATGATGCCACCACCATTACAAATTGGGGAGCAGGAACGGTTTGATCAACTTTTTTTGTTACTATCCACGTTTGCATTACTAGCCACCTACTAAATAGTAGCACGACCTTAATGACAGCCAAATGGGCATCAGTTTCTCTGTACGTTGGCTTTCCGTTTAATATAGCCTCTTGCATTGCACGAAAGCGAAATCATGCTGTCATGCATTGGTTGGAAAGTTCGAAGTAGAAGCTACTACCACAGACAGATAACAGGAGAATTATTAGGTGTATGTGGGTGGATGTGAAATCCAATTATCTGACGAACTGAGTGAAATTGACTCATTTTCTTGGAGGAAATATTAAACCGATGAGCGTGCAAGTAATTTTATCTATTCTACTCGTAATGCACGTAAGAGAATTTCGAAATTACGAGTTTACTTTGGAGGTGGATCGCATTCGTTGTAGCGCTCTTCACAGAGGACACCGTGATAATCTGGCACGCAATAGCAAGTTTTCTTATCGTCTTCCTCTAGACAAAATGCACCATTACGACATGGATTTTCTTCACAAATTTTCAATTTCGTCTCGCATGCTTTTCCCATGTATCCTATTTCATAAAATATTATGTCTTATACTGTTTGCATTACAAATAGATATCATTAGAAGTTATTAGTTGCACCGCCCGAAAAAATGATACAAGCAAACTTACCAAAAGGACACGCGCAGCTAAAATCGTTCACTTTGTCAACGCAAATCCTATACACAAACAAACACAGAAAATTGTTGAAAAGGGAAATTATTGTAATAAAAATATTAGGGCTGAAGCAGAATATAGGTATTTGTAGCAATTCTTATATCCGTTGGATTGGGAAATACAAATTTGAAAAATAACTGCTATTTATGTAAGTGAACAACATGTTTGTATTTGTATTGATATCAATGGGAATATCAATATTGATTTAGTATTTTTAGGTGTCCCTCCCATACGTCAACAAGAGTCGTTAATATTGTTGAGGTGTAAGTATAGGTTCCAAAGTTTCTTTAGAATTTTCTATTTCCGAAAGTGTATTGAACTTTACTTTATAGCAGTGAATCAATTACATGTAAAGTTTACGTGGTAAACTGAAAGGCAAGCAACATCAACTTTGTTGCATTATTTTTAATTAATTACCCGCCATTCTGACACGGCTGCGAGTCGCATTCATCAATATCAATAAGGCAGGTTGGTCCCATCCATCCCGAAGGACAAATGCAGTCAAATGTACTTCCTAGTCCATCTATTTCCATTAGAAACAACAATGAAACGTTAAATTTTGTTGTGTTTTACGTTTTTTCTTCTTTTATTTGATGTAAGAATGAGTTGCTAACAACCTATGCATTTTCCTCCGTTGTGACAAATGTTATCTGTAGTGTTGCAAATTGATACGTCAATTTCACACTGGTCTCCTATGAAAAGCAATAAATCATTCATTAAATGCATACAAACATCTTGGGATGAGAATAGTTAAGGAAACTTTCTTAACCTTTTGTGCCACCATTGACTATCTCTAAATATATGCATTAGCAGTGATCCTTACTGTGAGAAAATTGATAAATTTTGTATTCTACGCGGCTAAATGGAATTTGAAGAATGATATCGTGCAATGGGGAGTGTTTTGTGCATTTGCGTGCATGGGCTATGTTTTTGTACTTCAACAATAAATGAAAGGTCTAAGTATTTATGTACATAAACGGGCAAGACACATTCTAGTTTAGATTAGAATACCATATCATTAAAGCCAAATACGAAATGTAGGAAATTTTGCAGTGAAGCAGCTGTTAACATACATCGTAAGCACTTCACAACTTATTTAGCAAATTAGATACCACAAAAGGAAGAAAACGGAAATAGCTCATTAGCAGAAAGTTCACCTGAGAATCCTTGTGGGCAGTGACAGCTAAAACCAGTTCCATTAGCAGATGTCGGAGCTGAACACGTTCCGTTATTTTTACAGAAAAACTGTTCGTCGCAAATTGAGAGATCGTATTCGCACAAAGCACCTGTGCACAAAGAAAATTAGCATCGTTAGTTTCACATAAATATAAGAAGCACGTAGACAGAATGTATGTGTATGCTCGCGGGAAATGTCTATTTCCGTGACTTTCTACATTTTTAAAGATACAAATTGGCTTCCTCTCACATCCTACCTGTTCGTAAGCATGCTATGTACATAATGCACTTATTTCTATTCCACGATTCAACTGCACTTTTAAATCTTTTTCGTGGTAGCCATTATCATTTACGCATGGAATTCGTTTATTTATTTACCTTGTAGGAGAAGTAACTGTAACACAATTGAGGTTTTCGAGATCGTAGTGTAAAAATAGTAACGCCGGCTGACGTTGAGCATTTTCTAACAATTTCATTGACAATTATGTAAATATTTGTTTGTTAGAAAGGTATCGTCTAAGTACTCCAATCGCCCATTACCAATGCAAGTATAGAAAAGTTAAAATTAAACAACTGAACGTGTTAATGAAAAAATGAAAAATTCTGTCCAATAACCGTGTTCTGGAGAAAGTGAATGAATGCGCCCTGCTACATGTATGAACTACACAGAGAATGAAACGGATTGTGTGCGTTGAGCGTAACGCGGTAGAACTACTGTGACAATTGAACCTGAGAATTATATCATTGGCCTGGCGTGGTTTCAATTTTAGTATCCGGTCGAATAAGCTCTCAGAAAAGTTGGGGGATGGAAGTCGACGTAAAGGTATCGTGTACATTTCCAACAGGACAGGTTGTTTTCTGCAGCCCAGAGTATACTTTGTGGACTGTGTTTACATTTTCATATATAGTGGAGTTCACAGTGAGTGCAGTTCGGTGGTGGAGGGAGAGCACACGGCATTTTCTACAATAGCGAATGATTGCTTGATTGGCAAGCTACCCGTGTACGTTGTCGAGTTCCTATCTGACTACTCCACTAAAAGAAAGAACTGACAAAACAGATAGATCCTACTATAATTTCCAATGCGTATATGCAATAGAAACTCTGCAGATTCTTTGTATTATACATAATGAAACAGTAACGCAGGTCATACTGCTAGTAAAGCATTTCTTCAGTAAGTAAAAGTAAACGTATACCCAGTGATACGTTTCAGAGAGACGGAAATCATGTTCATGATATCCAATCTATTATGTCAGGTTTCACGTACATCCAAACGTAACATAACAGGTACAGATATCTACTCCCTGTCGTGAAAGGAACGTTTTCTACAACTTCTGGTGAAACTACATGGGAAAGCGCTTCGGGTCTGTTTTCGCTTACTCATGCATTATAATAATACAAAACCGACATTCAACGTATATTATAAACTATAGGGTAGTAATATGTTGTGCGAGAAAGCAGATGTCGAATTATATACTGAGAATTTGTTAACGTGTACGTACAGTACAATGAAAAAAGAAAATCCCACTTTCCCCTCTAGAAGAAACATTTTAAGTCATTGATCAAACCTGCACCCTTATGTGAGCTGATACGTAAATACCCGGTCTCTGTATTCTGGAGTCGCTATAGTAGGTATTGTAGTGTCAATCGACCATTATTTACCTTCTAGAAATGGTATTAGTTTTATTTTGTCTATATAAATTTCTCGTATGTATGTACATATGCGGTGCATTTTTTCTGCCACGTTGCACGCGTGTATGTAATATTTCCGATGTGATTTTACCATAGGTTGGCAAATTGGAAATATATTCTTTCGTTCAGCATGCCTTGTTAATTTTTATCATTTACGATCTCTGGCTTGTAGTTCGATATTGCTAACAACAATGTCCGCATGTGACAGGATGAAAGGGATGCATGAAAAAATTAAAAGAACAGCCAACAATCTCGGTGTCCAAAGAAAAGAAAGCGTATTCGGAATTCGAAGCATACTTCCTGCTCTAGCAATCATGAGAGAAGCCGTCTATAATCTATACGTGCAGGACTTTATGTGTGTCTACGTGTTATAATAATATATTTGAAACTATAGTATGCTTTATGTAATCAATGTATTTATAATGTCAATAGCCTTTTCCCCTGTGCGTGGTTGAACGATTTCAACACATTCTCCAATTTTCCACCACGTTACATACAAAGGTTCATAGACACTAATCAACTTCAGTAGCTACTATTGCAAAATGTATTTAATCGCTTCGTTACATTGATGATAATATAATGTGTGACTTATTTACAGCAATCTTGGTTCTCCATATCTTTTCATGATTAGGATAAAAATATACTACTAATTTATTATAGCATGAGAAGGGAATTAACTGGCGCGATCATCTAATACCATCTTGTATTTGTAGAATTATAGATTACTGGCTAGTATCATTTTTTGTCTCACTCTAAACAACTACGAGTGTTTAATCGATATTATTTAATTGTCAATTGGCACGATTTCTCTGGTGCTGATTAGAGTACGAGCAACTTCCTGCTGTAAAGCTAATCAAAGAACTGACCAATTTTCTATATTTTTATGGATATTCATGAATGATTTCCATTTTTTTATTTGCTTGATATAACGCAGTTAATTTTTTACGCAGTTTTATCAAGAATATACACATTTCCTTCAGGTCTTGCTTTTGCCATCGCTTTTACGAGAAAAATGTGCTCATGAAAGTATGGAAATTTCTAAAAGTTTACCTCCATAATTTGATGGGCAAGTGCAGTTGAAGGATGCAATCCCGTCAACACATGTGCCTCCATTTAGGCAAGGACTTTGCCGACACTCGTCCCAATTGATTTCACAGGAATATCCAGTCCATCCATTTACACAATAGCAATCATGGGGTCTATACAAATGAGAAGGAAACGACACTTTAATGTGTGAAATAACAAATGTAAGAATTAGGAAAATATTGATTCATGAACAGTACATTGACCGTAGCTTTTGTGCAAAGCCTTCTAAACCCTCCACCTACAATATCAATGATTGTTGGCAGAGAAAATCAATGGTCTAGATATAAGTTACAATCCCTACGCTAAAATGTAAAAAGTACAAGGGTTGGTTTTCACTTGTGGTTGTATCCATTCATTATTTGGTCTAAAACAAATCGACTCTGCGTAGACAGACAACATAAAGACCCACAGTGGATGTATGTTTTTACATGTACTGGGATTCTATTATTCTGTTGAAACAAAATCGTGTAGGTGATTTTACGATCTGATTGTCGCATACAGAAATGGGACAACGCCCTTCTCGGTTCACTTCCCCCCTTCTATTTATTTGCAAATGACAAATACGTTTGATAATGAACGGTTTTAAGAGCATATAATGAAATCAAGGGATTGACCTATAATTCCAAAGATTGATTGTCGGCCATCCCTAATGCATTTACTGATACAATTATACTTTCGAGAATAATGACTCTATTTCGATTTGTTCTGTGTGAATGAAAGTAAACATTAGTCTACGCTTTCGCATTGCCATAATATACTTACTTATGTGTGTTGTATGGCCACGTGTGTTTGTACCCACGTGTCGTTTAATTTAGTTTTAAATTAAATATAACGTTCGAATATTTTGTATTATACCTGTTGATGTCGTCAATGCATATCCCATTAAAACAAGGATTGGAAAGGCAAGCAAAGCCAGCCCAAATTGGCCTGACACAAATGGCAACAATAACAGTAACAATGGCAGAGAGCCATAAATGTTTTTTGTACTTTGAGATTTTATGAGGGATTATCGCCCGAGGGAATACCCACCCCCACATATTAGCGGATTTGTATCACTGATTGTGAGCACTGTTGTTTCATTAGCAACTTTGTATGATTTGTCTTCGTCAAGGTCCAAGTAGAAACTGAACGTGTGTAGTTTATGTGAACTGTACAAAGTTTGATTGTAGAAGGAGCACCTGGATTTTTTATTACAGAAGTTTTGAAGAAAATTGAAGGATAGTTGCAATTGTGTTGACATTTCGAGTATGTAGCTGAATATTTCTTATGATTTAGAATTTCCAAAACTGCATTCTAGAAAAGCCGAATGATGAACGAATGCGGAACTTGACTTTGAACGTCAACCACATTTTGTTTTCTGCTTTTTGCCAAATCGCTGCTTTCTCTAAGGTGCACTTATTTCCTGCACGAATAA
Organism: Plutomurus gul; assembly: GCA_019776185.1. Taxonomy (NCBI): domain Eukaryota; kingdom Metazoa; phylum Arthropoda; class Collembola; order Entomobryomorpha; family Tomoceridae; genus Plutomurus; species Plutomurus gul. The sequence goes on along the minus strand of JABASC010001893.1, from coordinate 6,893 downwards.
TAGAAAGAAAGTGGTTTCAGACCAGAATGGGACAAGTCAGGCGGGATAATTTGCTATTTCAGGCTCAGCCAGTTCAATTCAACCCAATACTTTGTGTATACTCCTAGAATTACTATATGTTCGTGGATTTTAGAACTGCTACACTGAGGACGAATTTCTAAATTTCTTTCCATGCATGCAAGTGCTACATTTACCACACGTACTAATATAACTGGTCTACTATATAAACCTTCCTAAGCATGTCTTGCAAAATATTGTTATAAGATTCCATTCCGTAGTATACGTATATTATATAGACCTATAGTAGCACGACACGACAATAGAGTATCTTGAAGACGGAGAAACAAGTTGAAGAAAGACGACGAGAAAATAATGGTACGAGGTCGTGTCAGACACAACGTGCACACCGAGTCGGCTGTTACGGAAAAATCTCGTGTCTCTGTCTCAGTGCACAATTGAACAAATTAGAATTGGACATGCCGCTTTTGACTGACTCCATATCTATGAAAATTATCTCTTCCAAATCTCCTACCTAGTATTTAATACAATGTCAGTGTAATGTGTGTATATAGGGAAGTCTAATTCCCAGGTGTTCGTATGTATTCAATGCTTATGTCTCAAATTTTCTCAATTTTTTCCATGTTTAAAAGGGAAAGTCTACCAAGGAGTTTCTTTCTTTCCTTTGGCTTGCCTTTGAGAATGAATAAAAAGAAAGTATGTTTAACTTCTGCTTGTTTGTAAACGGAATCTTTAAGCCCGCTTTATGTGTGTGCTTCGGTAAGTGTGTGTGTTATGTACGAATTAGTTACTGTGGGTAAATAAACTGTTTAGTGCCATTCCAGGCGTTTCCTTTGATTTGAAAGAAAAACTTGACTAGCCCTCCTACTCTCGTGCCGTTCTGCGTGCACTACATTGCCCAGTATTATTATAGATATGATTTCACTTGTCACTTTGTCTCCTTTGCATATAAGTAGAAAATGTACAAATGCTCGATTGAAGTAGTAATACGAGGTAGGAAGTGGTTTGTAGTGGATGAGAGAAGGAAACCCGGTGCGGAATCGGATAACCATGGCTACAAACGGCAACTGGTCAAAACATTGCCGACAGGAGTAGTCTCCAAGCGGAAGAGTGGCAACTGAATTCTATTTGCGCTCTATAAATAGGTCAGTATGAATACTTACGTTATGTCAGAATTAGAATGTATTAAAAGAAGAGTGGGAGAGATACTTCCTAAGCGGGCATCGGCATCTCATTGAGTGTCAACGTTGCGGTCGGCTTTTCTCTTATTTTTTACTTCCCTCGATGTGATGTAATACAATAGAATGGGAGCAAGTCGAGACATTGGATTTATCTATTGTCTGTGTAGCTACTAAAAGTATAATCGATGGAATCCTTCTTATGCACTTTAAGCTATTAGGCTAATATTGGGTATTTTGGTTAGACGAATGTATACAAAGGCTGTGAAAGAAACTAAGAAAATGTGGTTCAAAAGTTTTCGTAAGGAGTAGTTCATGTAAATGATACAAACTGAGCGAAACGTTGATTAGGACATCTATGACTATTTTTAATGAAATTGGAAATCAATAGAGTGGTAAAGTCGGAAGCACGTAAGGGAGAGTCAGCAAGGTACGTTGTACGAACGGGTATTAAATTTATTTATAAGTAGTACGTGCATGGTACATACATATGGTGTGTGGCACACGCGTTGAGTTGAATCAGAGGGCATGGGTGTTGAATTTGTCTCTGTTAATGCATGCGTGTGTGCGTGGACTCTAATAAGAATAATCGCAAGCGACTGGCTAGCGAAGACTGGCTGATGAAATAGAAAAATTATTTCTTCCCTGATTTGCATGTAGTTTCTAGAATCGGAAATTACACGTTCTAAATATATTCGTATGTATTGATTATTCTAACATGTAAGCAATTTTTAACGAATTCCAATGTCGTACAAGGGCCCTATAGTACACAGTTATAATGCGTATGCTCCTAAAAACTTGATTGAGAAATGTAGGAGAAGAATCACGCACTTTGATTAGTCAAAGGTTTCTTGTATGTTTTTTTCTTTTCTTTGCAATTTCTATCTTGATTAATGTCTTGGCAAGATAACAACTAAATGTATACAAGAATTATTTTTTCAAAATAATAAATACTTAATTCGTTCTTTATTAATTAATTCTAGTTAGATAATGAGATGTGAATGCCCCCACTAATGTAATATGATTTCTCTGTTTGCAGGACATGGATTTGGAAAAACCAATATTTTGTTTAGAACATTGCAAAGGAAAAAGAATATTTGGATTTGGAATACCGCACTGCTGTCCTTTCTGTAGAACTGATTTGAACGAATGTTCTTTACGGATACCTCCTTTTAGGTACCTGACCTGAGCTATACTAAATATACTATTCTGGATTGGATGTATTTTAATTATTGATTTTGTCCTCTATTAGATTGCCAACTCCGTTTCGTGACGCTCAGAAAAGTCCTTGTTCGATTGTACTGAAACCTACTAAAGGAGATTTTTTAACGTTAGCAATACATTTTATTTTAATGTTCAATTCATATGTAATCCATATTTTACTAAATATTATGCGTATGGTCTACTCTATGTTCTCTGTGTGAATGTGACAGACTGTCAAACTATAATCATTTAGTAGTATTTCCAAAAATATGTTTGTTTTATTTATTTTATTTAAAATCTTAGAATTTGGCAAAGACATTTTTTGAACTAGGGCCTTCAACTTATCAGAGTGAGTTGAGGGCCTAGTTTTGAACTATTTATATTCATTTTTGGTCCATTTTATGTGTGCGTTTGTGCTTGTTGTGTTAAACGGAAAGGATTTAGACCGTAGCCGTTGTATTATGCATTTGTTATAATTGCAAATGATATTGGGTTGCAGAGATTATAAAAATTCAGATAGTCTTCACATTGGAGTCACAACCTCTACAGGAGTCGTGCTTGAATTTGACTCGGATGGGTTAAAAAGTGGGAAAACATTGGGCTGGAATAGATGCTTAGCAATTCGAGAATTTAACAAGGATAAAGATCTCCCTTCTTGGGGACAATATTGGGATTTTACTCTCCAAGTCATTTCAGGCCAAGATTTATGGACAAAAGAAAGGTATGGGTTTTGGCTTCTTAAACTCACTTTAGAATTATATTGCTATATTTAAATATCTTTTTTTGTAGATATAACGAGAACACACACAGTTGTTACACATTTGTATTGGCGTTTTTACGAGCTCTTCAGAGTCCTGAATTGAGTGTTTTTGCCAGAGATCGAAGAATGTTTTGCGAGAGGTATATTCTTCCGAAAACGGCATCAGCAGCTAAATACATTACTTTGTATAGAAAATTGATGGCAGAAAGTCATTCTTGATGGATCTCGGACGCCACATTTACATAAAACACATTCGTCTTTAATCGTACTTATTCCAAAGGTTAGGTGCGTGTCTTTAATTGCTGTAATAAGTAGAGATCCACTTAAAAGTAAAAGTGTCGGGAAAAATATGGTAAATAGCATGGGCTTGTTTACAATGTCCACGTTTCTACTGTACTGTATCTAACTAATCCATGTAGATCTAACTTAAACAATTTTGGGGAAAATAATACTTATATTGCTATATAAGAATTGCTTTATTTAATATTTACATGCGAAAATTAATACTATTTACATACAAATACATTTTATAACTGTGCCACTAATAGAGGATAAAATTATGTTGAGGGAAGTTCATCAAGCTGTGGTGTCACATTGTTCTTTATAACACAGCTAAAGTAGGTAAACGTGCTCTTTTGTTTTCATCAGAATTATTCAAAATTATGTGTCCACCGTCCACCCATATGGAGATCTCTTCTCCCTACCAAACCAAGCTAAAGATGACAAGTTCCTACACTTTAATCGCACACGTAGTAAATATGACTTAATAGTTATATGTATTATTATTAATTATATTAAAGACAATTAGTTTTATACTATGGTCACTTGTGGTGTAGTCGTAGTCGTGCTATGTAGCACAAGTAGTGAAATTGTATTCTTACATAGTGAATTGATTTTATTCAATAATAAATGACAATTTAGCAATATATTCATTCTTTTGTATTTAATACAATAAACAATTGAATAAAAACTCATAAATATTTATTGAAAAAGTGGATAGAGTAAATCATTTTGCTTTATGACTAATCGTGTAACATTTCAGTTGATGATACTTATTTCAATAGTTTTGAAAAATGATGCAAATGCGTTTATATACAAAAATTGGCTGTTGTCATCACCAGAAACTACTTCGGAAGCACATTGTAAATTGTTTAAAAGTACCAAGTACATAGAAAGTATTTTCTGCACAATTTTGCAAATTATTCCGTTTCATTGTACATGATGCCAAAGCACGAAGGTACACGTGCGTCGTATTAAATGCCTCGTGGGCCTGGGTCATCAATCCCTATTCATCAATCACACTATATCTTTGTATCGTCAATATTACACATTCATCCTTGGGGGCATATATTTTTTCCGTTCGTATTTAGTTTGGGTTGGTGTAATTAAGGCCTGAAAATGGGCATAATTAATTAGCCCATACTAGGTAACATTTATATTTGCTATTCTGCCTCACTCGAATTGCAACAATATAAAATCCAACGTTAACTGCAGCGAAATAGTCTTCAACAGTATGCTTATATGCATAAATGGTTAAAGTGATTCAGAAGAGCCATCAATTCGCAATACAACTAATACAAGTGGTACGAATTCAATTGCACAGACATTTACATGTGTTCTAGCGGGGATACAAAATGTTATGATTATACTACAGAAGATTAAAAAATTGTGCGTTATTGTTGATAGCTGTTGCTTTGTTGTTTAATTTTCTCTTTTGGCTGCCAATATGTACTTGGTCATTACTTTGAATCTTTATATGATAATGAGACTCACAGTCTGACAGTATCTTATTCTTTGACAATTGCTTGAACAGTGTAGAAGCCGGTTATTGAGGTGCTACTTGAAATTTTTCGTCTCCTATAGTGTTGTGCACGGACCACTCACATTATATAAACAATAGCACAGTGGACATTGTGTGTACTCGCCAATAAATTGCATTGTGCTCGCATTATACTGCCGACATACTAAACAAGTCTGCTTGGCGTTTGGTGTGCGCAAACAAATCTCCTAAGTCAAGCACGTTGTTCCCTTCCTTGTTCGCTTTAAGTGTGTGTATAGAATTTCAGAAGATATATTATGATCGTATTGAAAATGGGTTGGAAATATAAGTTAGCCAGTATATACCTACCTGTCCATGTAATTAATAGATTGTGCTATAACCAAGGTATTGTCCGATGGGAGGGATAGAACTGTAAAAATAAAGTAGCATGTAAAAATTGAAAGTATAAGCAACATTAGTATTACAATGCAATGCATTGGTATTGCTTAATTTAAATTGAACAAAGGATGCTTGTATATAAAATTCTCCTCTGGTCAGTTGTCGATAAACTTATATAAAGACAATAATGCATAGCTCTAACAAATTTGTCGTTATTTTGCTTGTACACAATACGTACATGATAAGGTGTGTACATTTTCCATATTTACTAGGTTGAAAGTAAACGTGAATAATAATTAATTATATGTTGTATATATCTATCAGCTTCCTCTGCATCGATGTTCTAAGATATACATTATAAGTATCTTTTACACCTACTGCAAATATAATCCGGTGTAGTCTGACTTCAACTGCTTTAATAAGGGATCCAATTTCATTAGCTGTAAGGATCGCATAATAAGAGTTGCTCTTATCTACATACTGCCTATTGAATCATTGCTAAGTAAGCTGTAAGTGTTGTCAGTTGTGGTGATGCCCTAAAGTCATTATTATGTTGGGCTATTTCATTTAGAAGAAAATCACAATAAGAGAAACAGCTCGAGTTTTTTATGCGTTGATATTTTCAATGCAACAATCAGATCAGTGTCACACTACTATTATGAGTTTAGCAGAAAATATAGTAGTGTTGCTTTTTTCAACGTTTGTTTGTGTAGCTGGTGAGGACGCGCCACAGATACAGCCACAATTCGACATAGGTAATAATACATTTACATAAGGAAAGCATGGTTTGGTTCCCCTTCTCAAAAACAGTGGACTTGTTTATACTTATGTAGAATTGTTGATTCATTTATTTCATTAAGTGAGATTACCAGCATTAAATACAAACCGGAATCTAATAACTGTGTCTGGATTTTCAAGCGGGGGAACATTCGCTCAGCAATTATACATTGCCCATTCGTCACTGTTTAGAGGAATCGCCACATTTTCTCACAGTAAGTTATTAATATCAAAGTTAATAGCAAGCTTACAATATCAGTCTTAAAAAGTGTTACACATTCAAACTACTTATAAATAATACCAAGTTAAAGAAATATTGCAATAATAGTAAATAAATTACATGAGATTTTTTATTTTTGTCTTTTAGGCTACTATCGGTGTGGACCGATTACTAGTGCACTCAATGCTTACAATGCCGTATGCACTAAACTGAATAATCAGTGCGAATCTCAACTGTACGATCCTAATAATGCAATCGCCGATATTGAATTTTATCGTAATCAAGGTTGGATAGACAATCCATCCAACCTCCTCAACAAACCCTTGTACATCTACGCTGGAACGAACAATTCTATTTTCAGCTCTGGTAATAAATGTTCCAACAATAATTTTAATGATTCGTTGTAAAAATTAAAGTAATACTGATTAGGGTTTCGAGTGGGTGGTGAGAAGCATGGGTTGTAGAATTTGGAATCAATTAACGTATTAGATTTTAGTATGAATCAAACTGTTTTAAATTAAGTTAATTACTATTTACTTATAAATAAGTACATATCTCGTGTTTCTCACAGTTTCTTTC
>JABASC010001892.1:0-20432 GCA_019776185.1 Plutomurus gul | reverse complement strand
TAGCAGCCATACGCAATCATAACAATACTTTCGACAGGTAGTTTCAAGCTTAAGCATTTGAAATAAAAAGCGTAGAGTATGTATTCTACCTTCCAAGGTTTACAAAATGAAGGGTGTAAATATGTAGATAATGTACATCTCATAACACATCTAACTAAATTACTTATTAGACCTTTTCACATCACTTACTTAACATTAGGTATCTCAACCAATATTACGTATCACAAAAGCACTTAAGGAAGAAGAAAATCCCTAGTAAACCTTTTAGACTGACGAAGACATTAATTATAAATGAATTAATGTCCGGAAAAGCAAGACAAGTGAATGAAAGCGGGTAATGTCATTAGCTGAAATATTTAAGCTACGTCTATACATATAAACAGCCGTAATCGTGAAATATTGCCAGAGTAAGGATAAAAACTAAAAACTCTGTCGACTTTGGACCTTCATGCGTAAGGACTTATAGATTTGCAATTTACAATTCATTATTGCCTAACATCATCGGTATGCATGCGCTCTCTCCTCAATTCTCACATGCACTCTACAAACAAAGGGGAAATGGGTCGAGGAATTAGTGTGTGTGCAGAAGAATCTCTCTCGGCTCATCAATTAGTTTCCAGATAATTTGAAGAGGCTCTTTTATAACGAGCGACCAACACGATCCTTCTACAAAAGTGATGATGTTATTGACTAGAAAAAATGTGGGAGCGGTTCGGCTGTTGTGGCCAGGCTAGGGCACACCAAGCCCAGTGGATTAGATCCTAGTGTTCATATTACATACTACATGTCGTATATACATACCTATAGAATGAATTCAAAGAAAAGTACGAGTGATCTGCTGGTGCAAAATTGTGTATGAATGTAGTGAAACAGTTTGTACTCTATAAGTATGTAGGTCGTCGAGTCGAGCTCGCGACAGCTCAGTTCAGTTCGGTCTCAGTCATTTCAGTGAAGTATTTAGAGAGAAACGGAAGCAGAGAGAGAGAGAGAGAGAATTGAGTTGAGTAGACTCGTCCACATGCGTCTCCGTCGCCTTTTCTACATCCTCTCTCTCTCCCAGCGAATACTATTAAATGCTATTCTCTCTTGTGCAAAACTACTCACTAACTACATACACTAACATCGGCCCGAACTGAACTGAATCCACAACTTACAATGCATTGGCTGGGCCTAGCTCTTTTCGTTGTCACGTCAGTAATGGTAATAGAAGTACATGAAAGTCTCTTACATAGTATATAAGAAAGTAGGGAAGTAGAAAACAGATTCTGCAGGTAGGCACATGCACACACACACACACACCGAAATTGCTGTGTGTGCTCAGTTCTGTTGGCAAAAAGCTGACTTGGCTTCGTTTTCCTTAAAGCCTGGCTCCGCTGATGCTGTTACTATACTGTCGTACGTCTGTTCTCGTTCCCACAAACAGTTCGGGTACACCCGATATTTTACAAATACTTGCAGGCGGAGTCTCCGCTGTCATTGGTCTCCCCTTGGTTTCTATAGAAACACGCTGGAATGAACGTTCTCTTCGATTTTTTACAACAAACTGCTCTGCCTGGCTCCCTACTACATACTACTTATTTACTACTACTACCACCACCACCACCTTTGCCAGCATTGCATTTTACATTTGAACTCAACTCTGACTCTGACTTGGATCAGTACTTGACAAACTTCACCGATAAGTGCCATAAAGACTACATAACATAACGTACCCTAGTAGGAAACCATACGACGACAACGACACGACACAATCATCATCATCTTTCCGATAGCTGTGCTCAACTCATTTTAATAGTCAAGTCTCCACACACGAAAATAGTCAAGTCAAACAAATCTGCATAGAGTGAGTTCACATTGTAAATAATCCGCGTGACTAATTTCTCCTCTCCTCTGGATAAAACAACTGGCTACGAACTTAATACTTTTCCGCTGCAATCGATTTAATCCGAATGAGCCCAACGCCGCCACCACCACCGCAGTAGAATAGAACACCCACATAGTACACATTGGACAAGTGCACTCCTAGCTGGTAGTCTGTAGTCACATATGCCTGCTAATGCAAGAATACATTGCTGGGAGAGCAAGAAGAGGCACGACGAAGTGAGCAGAGAAAGTGGTAGTCGGCCACAAAACTTTCCTTCCCTTCATTCAGAAATCAACAACCGATATAGAAGTATTTGTAATATTATTATATTCTAGTACGTAATGTACTCTACTAAGTAATACTTAGTAAACTGTTTCACACTGAATGGTACAATGAGGGTTGTGGTGGCTGGTTAAAGTAAAGTAGCAGATATATCTTCACATATTGCTATTCTATTGCTGTTATACGTACTGAATAATAAAAAACACCACGTGTTCATATCTGTGCAACCATGTACTTTGTGTACAAGTACAATCATAACATAACGACATCAGTGTTCTTCCTCCACACCCGGAGACAGACGATGTTCATTCATTCATAGGAATTAGACTGGAGAAAACGGACATAATTGTTGGGTGATGCACACCCTATTGTGTATCTTGACACACACACACGCACACACACACACATAATAAAAGTGAATATAAAAACAAAATGCATATAAACCAACTGCTGTGATTTTATTTGTGCTCTGACTTTGTCTTTTCTGCTGCTCGGTTCCGCTACCTAAATGCAAAGATCACTGACTGCAACCACAACCTTTCTTGAAGGTAGAGTGGGTCTACATTGTATACTGTATAATTCTACTGGTGAGAGAGAGCTTTTTTCGTACTCACTCAGACGTTGTTATTACTGTTAGACAAGAAAGAGTTAGTTGAGAAAAGCAAAGATATTCATTAGTTAGGCTGGTGAAAGCATCCGTGCAGACACGAACAGCAAGAGAGAGACAGAGAGAGGAAATCTACCGGAAACCACTTATTTCAATCTATGTTGATTGGAATAGTAGAACTACTATTAGCCCGTAAGAAATGTGCGACGGTGATGAATGTGCGACAACGGCATCATACTCCAAAGAAGAAATAGAATGTCTAAAGGAAAGAAAATGGTGGTGTTTCCTGCTATCGAGTATTTTTACGTTCCTTGCCGGACTGGCGATAGTTTTAGTATGGCGAGCTTTAGCATTTATCTGCTGTCGAAAAGACAGTGGGGATTACAGCGGTATGCCCGGAATGCCTGGGGACCCCAAGATGAAAGGTCAAGAGCAATTAGTCCAAGTTGGCGGAGCTCCCATGCCTGCTTCGGCGACGATGGGCCAGAAACCTGGAAGACAACCGAAACAAGAATTCGAGGGTACCTTTATGACGGAGGCAAAAGACTGGGCAGGTGAACTCATTTCTGGTCAGACTACCACTGGCCGAATTTTGGTAAGCAATTAAAATAATTCCCTATTACTCGTTCGATCTGTCGCTAAAAGTATAAGTAGCAGCAATGTTTGTCTTCTGGTTGGCTGCTTTACTATAGACACTTCCCTTTGTTGCGGAAATATCTCTGAGAACATTGAACGTCTGTCAAGCCAGCAAAAACTGTAAACAATTTCCTTCGTGTATAGAAAAAACTTGTAAGCTAAATATAGAAGTGACACACTCTTCATGAGCTCCTTCCATGTCTTTTTCACTGCACAACCTTAGGGACAAGACTCATTTAGAACAAGATCTTTGTACAAGTAGCAATTTTTATTTTGTTACTTATGTATGTATGTGTAAATAATGTAGTACTGCCACAGTTCTGCAGTACAGCGAGTAGCATTTTTTACAATTGTATAAATGTACACATCCATCCCATTCTATTTACATATAAACATACTCATGACTTTACCTCTCTTATCCTTACACCTGACGCCTACTCATTTTATTATTGCAGTCGGCTGAATAGTCGCTGCAGTCGGCTCCTTTTTACATACTAAATGCACGCACATGTAGTACGTAGAATGAGTGAGTGAGTTCGTAAGCAGTAGCTATAGATAGTTGGCGTGGTGCATAGAAGATATTTTTGAGGCAACTTATTTAAAGATGCTTGACATGAAATTTGCAGTGACATGACAGCGCCGCAATAAAGTTCATGCATTAGATATGCGAAATTAGAATCTAGAGCACAATTGTCAGACCCGAAGAAACGAAAGACGGCACGGCACGGCAAAGAAGCTTATTACTGTACTGTACCATTTACGGTGAATTGCGTCGATTCGAATTAAATTTAAATTGATAACATGTACAGCACAACTGTGTAGTAAGAAAAATATCACTTGTGGTGGTTGGTGGTAGTATTTATGTAGTTAGTAAGCAACGGGCTAATTCTTGCTAACTGCACAACTAACATCACCAATCAATAGTGGTTTCAGATATTCAGCAGCATAAAGGAGCAACGAAAAACGAAAGAAAGTGGACTTTGGAAAGAGGTACAAAAGTTGTACGTGGCTGCACTACACTGTAGAATTAGAATTACCAAAGTTTTTCCCTGCATGTGTATTCATTGCCTTGTGATGTACTGGAAAGAAAGTTTGTCGAGCAAAATTACTAGATTTTACTTGTTAAAGGAAATGGACAATTACCAGAATAGAATAGTGTGCATTAGTATACATAGTGGTAGAAGTAGTTGAGAAAGGATTCTCAATGTTCTGAATGTTCTCTTTTGTGTCGGCAGCGTCGACAAACGCTTTCTACTCTTTGTAAATTACTTATAGTGGTGCATACCTGATGTCATGTAGTAGCCAGTAAAAGGTGTATAATAATAGATGAATATTGATTAGAGTATATATATACCTGCTACGGGGATGTATCTAACGTGGTCACACATTTGGGTGGATGATACCTCCCTGTATCGACATGCATTTATGACAGTGAGAAAAAAGGCATGGAGTTCTGCCAATAGCCAGTCAAGCTTAAAGATGGATGAAGATAGAGATACATGGAGCTGACCGACCTAAGTGACATGGATGAACTTCTTTCTTGACGGAATACTTAATGACTTTGCCAATCGACATGGGGATCGATTGTGAGAATCACAAGACAGGGAAACTAGAAACAATTCGACCAGTGGTAGTATAGTGATCGATTAAACAGATAGATACCAATTGCATTTCAAGGCCTTTCTTCTCATGGATAATAATGCTAATATCACATTGGCAGGCAGGATATTGTATACACACACATACATATACATTCAAATACTGTAGGATGGTGAGCCAAGCTAGTTGTTCTCAGTTCAATGAAGCACAAGCAGTATAATCAGGTGGAGTAACAAGAATAATAACACAGCATAGGAAAATCAACGAGCTGTTTAATGAGGGATATATGAAGATTCGCCATTTCTGTTATTGATTGGATTGATGTGCTGTGTGCTACTTCATTATTTACAAGAAATTTCAGTCTTACTGACATTTACAAATAGAAGGGCTCGTCGTAAGTGCAATGCTATGTTAGCCAACACATCAAATGATTTATGTATGTACAGACATGAAAATGTTTTTGCAGCCATAGTGTCGGAGGTACATCAGGCGTTGTGTTACCAGATTATGGAAGCTACTTCATATAACGTTCTTCTATTCTGCTTCGTTGAATGTGAACTTAATTGCAAAAAGGAGTTGTCACGTAATATGGGTTCAAACTTTAATGTTGAATGGAATGGTGAGTGGGTGAAACTTGGAAATAATAATGGTGCTCACAATTCTGCGGAAATCCTAAAGGGAAAAGCCAGGAGAAAGCATATTGTAGCACGATTTTGTAATTTGTGCTAAAATATTCTATTGTAGGTGGTGTTGGTATTTAAGCTGAGCATTGCATCACTAGTGATATACTTCGTCGACGCGAGCGCGTAAGCCAATTACTTTCATATTATAACACCTTTGTTGCTTTGATTTTAAAAGTGGTCACCAGCTTTCGGCAAAAAATATAAATTTCATTATTTTATGTGGATTCTTTGCAGAGTTGGAGTAGAGAAATGTCAAGAATGGAGTGAAAATGTGACGCAGCAAATTGATTTAGCATTCAACATATTTTTCATGGTCTACTTTTTCATTAGGGTGAGTGGTCTATTATCCAAATAAAATCTTGCTGCCTTATTTTACCGCGTAGCTTATAGTTAATTCGATTTTATTAGTGTAATTGATCGATGAACGGACTGTAATTGATATATTTATGGAAACTGGTGCTCCCTTTTGACGAGCTATCTGTAATGGTGCCATGGATAGAGTTTAACATGCTGCAGTGTAAAAAAAACTGCCTGTGGGTATACCCGTCTACCAAAAAAAAGAAGGAAAGAGAAAGAGAGAGAGAACATTTTATGGTTGTTTATGTGTGGGGAGTAAATAGTGGAGAGAGATGTGTTCTTGATATGTTTTGGGGAGTCAAAGTCTTTGGGCAGTATGCAAGTAAGTTAGGAAAATAGATTGTGTGGGGAGGATGGTATTATTAGGCAAAACGATTATTGCTTTACTTGCTACACATTGGTTCTTCCTTTTGTCTAGCCCTTTTTCACGTGTATGTTACTATTTATTGTATTATGCGTATAATTTGTTTACAGTTTATAGCCGCATCAGACAAATTGTGGTTCATGTTGGAGATGTACTCATTCGTGGACTATTTCACAATTCCTCCGTCCTTTGTGTCGATCTATTTGGATCGAACCTGGATCGGGCTACGGTTTCTCCGAGCTCTCCGGCTTATGACTGTTCCTGACATCCTACAGTATCTCAACATTCTTAAGACGTCTAGCTCAATTCGACTCGCTCAGCTTGTTTCTATTTTCATCTCGGTATGGCTTACAGGTAAAAATATGCGCTAATTATATAATGTTGGAAATCACAATACCATTAATGTCCTGCGCTATTTCAATGTTATCTTTAGTCATACAGTCATACTGTGGTTCATAATCGTAGAAACTGCCTATAATTTGATCTGTATAATTAAGATGTTTCTTATGGTTTACAGCTGCTGGAATTATTCATCTCGTAAGTAATATTTTATACTTTTTTCTCACTACTTTATGCTATGTACTGTTTATGTACTAAATACTCCATTTTCAGTGTTTACTATTATGTAGTGACACACTAGAAAGCTCACAAAGAAAAAACGTTAGTATGATACTTCATTCATTTCACCGAAGAAAAGAAATTCATGAAGTAAAGCGAGTGCAAGCTATTTAGCTGTTAACTTTTAATCAGTATTGCAGTATTTAAGCATATGGCTTACTGGGGCTGGAATTATTCATCTGGTACTTGCTATACTTACAGTGTGTTCTTTTCTATGACTTTTTTTCCATCTGCACACGCATACAAACTTACACAAGTAAATAATATGTACAAGTGACAATGCTGACTGCTCTAGGGACAGGGAATACTTATGACTGCCTGACAGCTTCCTTCTGAATTTAATATAACTTGTTTCTGCTAGAACTTGTGCATGTAATAGTAATAATGTACAGGTATCATTTATTATGCATCTTCTGGGTCTACATTATGTGTACATTATTTAAATGCTATAAAAAAGAATGCATTTTGACATTCTGTACTGGCAGAATGGGGACATAACATCGCCTCATTGACTCACACGTAATATATGAAATAGAATTTTAAATGACATCATTCGGAATTCTTTGCAGCTGGAGAATTCAGGTGACCCTCTAGACTTCGACAATCCACATCGATTGTCGTACTGGACGTGCGTTTACTTTCTTATCGTTACAATGTCTACTGTCGGTTATGGGGACGTGTACTGTGAAACTGTGCTTGGACGTACCTTTCTCGTGTTTTTCCTTCTTGTTGGCTTGGTAAGATCTCGCATTTGTTGAAACTTTCTTCTTCTCTTTATTTATGATCATTTTGTGCCACAACTTTCGACCTTTATTATGGACGAAGCACTGAGGACACGTATAGGAGAAGGCAATCATAGTAATTACTTCTATTGGAAATCCCACAACTTGTGGCATTACAAATAAATTGAGGCAACTGTATAGATGTTACAGAGAACGTTGTCGATTTTGATGCGGTAAACTTTATCTTCACGATGATGCTACTACTACAAATCTATTGGCTAATTTTCAACGAACATTTTCCTACTGCTTCCGACTAAATTTTCGTTATTGGCCTCCGGTAAACCTTATATACTAGTAGAACAGTAGAAGTTACGAGTACGTAATAGCACATACTTATATACGTCTAGTGATGCAAATGTTTTCATCATAATGAAAGTCTACAATGTTTAAATTTTCTTAAGATAAGATTCTTTTTCAGCCATGAGCGATATAATGACTAATGCTATCAAAGTATCTTCCAAAAAAGAAAAGGTCGGTTTACATTTTAAGTCTTAATTATTAGTGACATAATAGAAATCATACAAAGGAAAACCATTCTGATGTATTTTCACTTTTCATAAAGTAAAGCGAGTGCAAGCTATTTTCGGTAGCTTCTTACATTAAATCAGTATTATTGCAGTACTTAAGTATGTTGTAAGTATCAGTAAATTTCGGCATTTTCGAAGCATTGTCGTCACCGCATTTTATCGCCTTTAACTTATGGCACAAGCGATAAATACAATAAAACATTATTGTCGAGGGCATGCATTGCACATGTGTATTCGTGTGTGTGTGTACCTAGTTTTTCCACCTTTGACTTCAGTGCTATATTACTGCTCCTACAATTGGATTTTAAATTTCAAAGTATAGTTTGGCTGTAGTGTTGTGACAAAATGTCTACGACCCATTAAAACGTTGTTGTTTTCAATTACACTACCTAGTTCTTCAACACTTTATCTGTACAACAATGAGTGCATTTTAACGATAAGTATAATAATAATGCAACATTACTTGAAGCTTTTAAAGGATATTCGGTGTGATCCAAACCAAGTTCTAACAAGAATACGAATGGCTAATAACTACATATGCAAGCTAACTATTCACACTGACCAGCAAACAATTATAGATGCTGCAAATGTAATAGTTGTGTACAAGTACCCAACTATTCAAATTTGGTGGTTAGAATTATTTGAAAAAATTAGTAAAGGTGCCATTATGTACAAACCCTTCCGTTTTTACGTGACTGTTTTTCTGAATACATATTACCAGTTTTATTTCACACATTTACGTAAATTTTGCACAACAAAATGATACACTTTATTGTTAGTCGTACAGTTGATCCACGTCAATCATATCGTACTTCATTAATCAGTTATGTAGTTCCTATAACTTACATATACCTTAATAATTTGTGGTCGTTAGATTTTCTAAATTTGATTGTTACAATACAATGTCACATATTGCATTATTTTTGTCACGTTAAGGCCATTTTTATTGGGAGTGATAAAATGGTGGGCCCTACCTTCTATGAAAGTTTCAGATACGATTTGTATACTTTCTCACAAAAATGTAAATGCACACAAATGACAATTGATATCCATAAAAATATTCTTTATTCGTTTTACGTTTTACTAGTAAAGTGTGAACCAAAAGGGGAAGCATATGACCAGTATTATATATAGTAAAAATGTTTTATTAGTCATCTCTTACTTGCATGGAAAAACATTCACACTGCAATGAAACGAGTTTTTAATAGTAGATTTTTCTGCAGAAGGATCTAAAAATCAATTAATGTGGCTTTAAGTGTTCAAAGAAAGTTTAAAAGGTCCAAGGCAATGCGTGCGAAACGACTGACTGACTATTTTAGGATAATAATTCGAATTTTGCACTAT
This sequence comes from Plutomurus gul, assembly GCA_019776185.1. Taxonomy (NCBI): domain Eukaryota; kingdom Metazoa; phylum Arthropoda; class Collembola; order Entomobryomorpha; family Tomoceridae; genus Plutomurus; species Plutomurus gul. The sequence goes on along the minus strand of JABASC010001892.1, from coordinate 10,769 downwards.
TTGTTCTCGTTATTGACATTGTGCTTGCCCTGTGTGCCATATTGTTAATGTGTATGTTGCTATTGTCATTGTACGTAACGTGTTTCAGTGTACTGTACTGTATACTGTATTTTGTAGTGGATATTCCTTATTTGACTCTTTGGATTGTCACAATATTTTAATAGTGATCTGGTAATGGTATTGTTAGTTGTTAGTATTACGTATTCTTAGCTAGGAGAAATAATGGTGGTTATTGTAATAGATGAATGCATATTTGAAACCGACACTCAATATTAGATACACACTTATAGTATAATGGAGATCTAGTAGACACTTAAATTGAAGTTTTGTGACCACTCCTTTTCTCCAAAAGGGCATTTATTACCGTGTGGTGTTAGGAAATCCTTTATACATAGAGGCACTATAATATGCACTACTAGAGTATCAACACCAGGTAGCCTTTACACGTAAATGTAATCCTATCTAGTCTCATGTAATGAATACTACTAGTGAATTTATTTATGTTGATTTTTCATACGAAAGAATTACAATTGACGAATGAATGAATTATTTGTCTTGCTTGGGAAAAAAAGGCTGTTTTTGCCAGTTGGATTCCCGAAATTACGGAGATAGTGGGAAATCGTGCGAAATTCGGAGGTTCACTTAACACGACGTCGGGAAGGAGGTCAGTTCGTCAAGATGCACCCATTTACTTGTAGCATCAATCGAATTTTTTTTACTTACATGAATTCTTATACAACCGCTCCCTCCTTGCTTTTATTTAAATATGTCAAAATATTTTTATCGGCCCTTGTAGCTGCAGACTCATTTCACTGAATTTCTACATCATTCTAAATACCAAGAGCGGTTATGCATGTATTATTCAATAGTATGGAAATACGAACGGAAGCCATGTGTCCCGATTCCAGATATCGTTCACATACAGTTGACGCATATCTGTATTTGAGAACGGTTTTAAAATATAAAGAAATTAAAACGAACCTATAAGATAAGATTATACAGTGAAATTAGAGCTGCATATAGAATGGAAAGGATTAAGCCATCAAAAAACGTGGAAATAGGCTCCCAAAGCTTCTTTCTATGCAAATATTACAGTCAAACGAGTCAAACATGACTTCAATAAAAGTGGAAGAAGCGGAAGTATAAGAGTGGTGTTTTTTCAACAATCCTATTCTAGTACATATCGTTTCTAAAGTCGATTTCGTATTTCCCTTTGCAGTAGTTTGTTTGTGATGTTTGACTTCGCGTTTGTTGATATCTTAGCCTTCATTGAATTTTTTCGATTATTACATAGCGCCTAGTAGAATTATATTTTCTTTCATAGCCACTTACACAAAAAGAAAACTATTTTCAATTGTTTCTACATTTACTTTTCAAATATTATATTTATTCAGCTGGCACGTTTCTTATTTCCTCGCTGAGTTCAAAGCGTTATCTCTATTATGCATTGCATACAGATGTATACTTATTTGTTCTACTTAGTTTCATGATTTTTCAATATTCCACTATTACTAGATGTATATTTTGTATTATAAGAGCGTTTATATTTCTCATGCATTCGTTGAACATTCCGACCATGGCAAATTTCTTTGAACTGAGGAAAACAATGTTTTTCTTGTTCCTTTTACGTATTATCTTAGAGAGTTCAATCATTAGTAGTGAATAGAGTATCCTTGTGAATTGCTTGAAACTTTATTCGCTCTTTCCATTAACTAAAACTATTCTGCCATAATTAGTGACATTGACAGTTATAGATCTGCTTAATTATTAGATTTTATTTACGTATATTTAGATATGAGACAACTCCTAGCTTAGTATGCACAAGTAACGTTATTAAGCAATAGGCTGGACGGGACTAGCAACGATAATAAACTTTACAGTAAGTATATCAAGTATTTATTTGTAAAAGTGGCTCTAAATATTTGTGTAATTAATAAAAATTATTAATCAAGTTCTACAGTGCTCCTAGGTTCGGTTACCACAGCATAATTTATGCGTACATATAACATGACATTTCCTTCATTAGCATCGAGTACCTATCAAAAACACAAGTAGGAAGAAAATGTGGCTAATTTCTGGAATATAGTATACATATTATATTGTGTTGGTACTTGATAATGGAATTTCTTAGGGTGGAAAATGTAATTACTTTTTCAGTTTTTATGACTTACTTACCTAAACTGTACTCAAACTTTTCCACATTATGAGAACATTAATATGGATGAAATATGCAAAGTATGAATATTATTCTGGAACACACATCTTCATACAAGCATCACATAACATATTTAGCTATACGATATTGTTAAATATCGTCAATCGCAGTTTGGGTAGGAAACTTGAGGAATATATTCATCTCTTTCCACAACATTTCATGAATTAATTAGTGAACATTTTCTAGCTTATATGTTGGTATATCGTTCCAGTAATCCACACTCATTCTTTCGTTTTTAACAGAGAACATGTGCTTTCAGATAAAAAGCGCTTCAATTGTATGTTAATATAATATCACCCTATTTGTGTAATATTTTACCACATCACATGTTTCTAGTTAAGAAAGATCCTCAGATGAAACTAAAATTAATAAAATTTATTAATAGGAAAGCATAATTTTTGAGGAAAGCAGCACAATTCTTGATTAGCCTACTCGATTTGAGGATTTAGATTCTATTTAGAAAACACATTGTGACTGTTTCACATATCTATCTATAGAATTCATTATTTGTATACTCACAGCAAATTTTCTTCGTTTATGCAAATTCATTTTTTGCGGCTCACGAATTCTAGCGAATGTCATACGCTTGGCACTGGAAGCTTTGCCCATGAGATGTGATTGTATCAGACACCATGAAATGTGTACCTTTTTAAATTTGTGCTCATTTCCATAATTCATGTAGCCAAAGTAGCAGGAAGTAATGCAAGGGAGTCTAAATCTTAATGAAAAGGGAATACAACTATCGCTGATTTCAAGTTAATATTTGATTGCATTTATCGCTAAATTTTAACAGTAGTTATGCTACTTTTTATTATTACATTTCATTCATTATTAGTCAAAAATATATTTATAGGTTATTTAATTATTTATTATTATAATTATTGGAATTATTTTATATGTACTTATTGTTAGTTACCAGCTATGGTAGAGCAAATTTAGTTGAGCAAGAAATTAAGTGAGACATGCTATGACGCTACTTATGTACTATAGAATGGATATGGAAACTCGCCTGCAATGACATTACGTACTTTCTTAAGGACAATATACATATGAATGCTTCTTTATCTGTAGTTTGCATGTATGTGTGACGGAATGAATGAAATGTGCTGTACCATGACAAAAATACATGATTTTCTTCAATAGATATACATAGTAGACAAATTGTATGTATGCGTAGTGTTGTACCTGTGCCTGTGATTGCATTTTGATTCACTGCACCTAAATAGTACACTAACTCCATAGATTCAGCTTTGGATTGACTTTGTTCGTTGAAAACTGGACCAAGAAATCTCAACAGAATTACATATTGTCGACTGTAAAGATTTCTTTGATTTTAAAAAAAATTCTAGAAAATCAGTGTAAAAACCCAAGTTTTATGAACCTTTTATTGTCTAATCCAATACGAATTTGTATGAAACGATCAAAATTTAAGAGAATTTCATGGACGTACCGTATCGTATGTATAACTTGTTGCAAGATTTCTTGAAATGCCGATCGACCTCTGGGTGTTCTATTCTATAAACAACAATAAAGGTCGCTTACAAAATTTTGCTTCATGGAAACCCGGATATGAAAGATTACAACTCTTTGGCTGACATGACATCTCGTTGAAAAAAACTTGCAGTATTTACATATTCTGTTATGATTACAACAATAGTATTTACATATTAAGTGCAACCGTATTTGCAAATGCAACTCTAAGGCTTATGTAAACAGTAGTGGAATTGAGAACAATCGCAGTTCGCATCAATAAGTGGGCTGTGTGACCACAATATCATTCCTAGCAAGCATTTGCAATTATTAACTTTATTACCTATAATGTTAATGAATGAAAGTATGATTAATTATATTAATTAATTTTACATTAATTATTAGTGGAAGTCAGGGCCAACACGTGAATAATAATAATAATAATATTTATAAATGAAACAAAACTTATTAAGAGAAACGGAACAATGGATGGTATGAATAAAAAGTGCAAAAGCTTTTCACAGGTAGATTTGATTTGATTTGAGGGATCTCTGCAAATCTCACTTCCCTGTCGCCTAAAAAAGCAAAGTGCGAACTTGTCTCATAAAAATACAGACAATTCCTCCAATTTTCGTATGCATAAAGTAGAGGAAATGCCTTTTCCCTCGCGGCATTTGCCCCAAAATTACCGATCGCTTTATTCAAGAGAAAAAGTCTCAAAATAGCGCGAGAAAAGGTCAAATCTCCAAGACAAACTCGGGGAAAAGGGTTTTGGGAAAGAGAAAAGGTTATTCATACGAAAGGGAGCAAAAAGCGTTTTCTCTTTTCCCCGAAGAGAAAGCATTTGCCATTTCGCGTATCCACGGAGCTTTTTCCAGTTTTTATTCAAACCACCCAATCTTATTTGTATGATTGACTGAACCGACGTGCTTTGATCCTCAAATAATTACATATTTGGCATAGAGATAGTAATAATGCATAGAGTGGCAAACTCGACTGTATCTCTGTGTTGTTTGTATTTTGTATAATTGCCCAATTGTAGGCCATTTTCGCCAGTTGCATTCCTGAAATCATTGACCTAATAGGCAGCCGTGCGAAATATGCGGGCAGTTTGAAAAACGAGCGTGGACGAAGGTCGGAGTTCTTTTTTACAACTTATATTATTCATTTTTTACATAGACGCACCTGTATGAAGTACATTTCACAGCTTGATTGAAAACATTTCAGTTCTATTCTTCTTTGAGTCAACATATACTTTACAGTTGTTCCATAGCAAATTGCTTTTTGAGTGACTCCCATTTTGATCATTTTGTATTTCGTATTAATATTGTGCCTTTACACAAAAAGCCATACTTTACCCTGGTCCTGATATGATTTCAAGCAAATGTTCAATAGTTCAGTGTCAATATCATTATTTTCTTGTTCAAGCTTTTGCATGTTTATATTTCCATCAATAATTGATATTATTATAGTGAATATAATATTGGCAGTTAAAATACTTCCCTTTAGTATGTCCTACATATTACTGCACATGTAGTGTCTGAGATTACTATTGAACTGTGTTGCCGTTTGCTTCGTTAGTCAATTAGCAGTAACGCCATATTTTTTCATGTATTAACTTTCAGTTATTGCGTTGCATAGTAAATGAATATTTTAATCGATTTGAGGTAGATCGTTTACACTGGATTACTAATACTACTACATACATGTAGACTAGCTGGAGAAAGTTATGAAATTACTTCCCACTTCCAAGTGTTGTTGGTGTAGTTGTCAGTTGAGTTGAAATGACTTGCTGCTGCTCCAGTGTTAGTAACTTATAGAATTTGTTTACTCACTAACAATACATATTTTGGTTGATGATTGCATACATTTACAGTATAGACATATTCGATTCAAAAATGTTTTAAAATCATTTTCGATAATTTTACCCCTCAAAAATATTTGAATATATTATTATTACGTATGTTTGTAATGATTTTTGTTATTTTGACAAAAATGTACTAGTATTTGTATGCTTCTGACTGAGTTTGTGTTATAAAACTAGCTCGAGGAAAAAATTGTTGTTTGAATCTATTTTTGCAAATATTATTTGGCGAATTTTCACTAAAAAATTTTAAATTTGATGCAATCAAATAGCAATCGTTATGTAGAGCGTTATTTATCGGTAGTTAAACTACAGGAGGGAAGCAAAGCACGCTAACGATTCTAGGTTCAAAGTCTTGTATTGCGCACAAATATCATAATGATTTCTTGTAGAGAATGGGAACAAATAATTAAATTATAAATGAGTAAATTTTGATATGACTGGAGAAAAAAAATCACATGCACCACAAATAAATAAATAAAAAACTTGTGTACATTCTGTATATGTAGCTTGCACACGATGTATGTAGTAAAAAGAACTAGCAAAAGTTGTAAAGCGTTAATTATTACACCATATACATGTCTTGCGATACAAAATTGAATGTATCACCTGAAGATAGAGAATGTGATCTCATTGACGAAGAAAGTTATCTAGAAAGTTGTATAAATATAGTTTGAAACAGTCGCACTGTATCTGAAGTTGACAATTTTATACACATTTCTAGTCAAGCTCAGTTTTTGTAATAACTTTTCTACACTCTTGAATCGTAATTCACGTCTATTGCAGCTTAGTTGTTTAGTCATGTGCACTGCACAGCCAACTCAATTTCTGCTGCTTTCTCTACTTTCTGCTTGTATTATTACTTTTATTACGTAGCTTGCTATTTAATAGAGAATACGACGGAAAAGTTCTCTGCTTGCGTTCCACATTAGTAGAATTATACGAATATACTCGAATTCTAGTTTTGAAGAGGTGAAAATCGATACTCTATTAGTTAGTACTTTCATTATTTACCTGTACATGTATTCACGCCTCAATAGTTCAAGAGTTCAAATTTTTCCATACTTTAATTTATCAATACTCTCTCTCTCTCCCATCATGCATCTTAGTTCAACTTGTTTACCACCTTATTTCTAAAAGACAAGAATGTTTTTCTCTCATTTTTTTTTGAATATTCATTATTATTCAACACCAAAACACAATTAACTTACCACTTGCACATTTCTTCCGTGGCGAACCGCACAGACTCTTTAGGAATGATGATCGCTTGAAATTTACATACCACTAAGCTAGAACGTTTTCAGTAAGAGCCAATTACACGTTGATGCTTCATTTATTGTTTATGATGGTACTATTACAAAGGCAAATTTTAGTTAATTTCCCACGGTGTAGGAACTGCTGTTTACACTAAGGTCAGTAATATGATAATATTTTGATATATGACTTCCTGTGAGTGTGTATATCTCAATTTTGAGTTCATCGTGATTGTAAGTGTATACATCAAAAGGAAAGAGCAAAGAGCACTGTAAAAAGCAATGTAACAAATTATATAGTAGTACTTCACAAACAGAAAGCTGATTTATACTCTTTTATATAATGTAGTAGTATACGTATCATTGGTTTGTATTTAATGTTTTACAGCTTCTTAACTTGGTGTGCTTCTGCTTATACCCTATCCATATGTTTTGTTGTTCTATAAATGTATTGTTTTCTTTGATCAATGGGTAGAGTTCATTTCTTTCACAACTTGAAAATTCTCCCTACTAATCGGTGTTTCTTTTTGACATTAGACACATCGTAGTATGCGGGCATATTACTTACGAGTCCGTGTCACACTTTCTCAAAGACTTTCTTCATGAAGATCGAGAAGACGTGGATGTTGAAGTTGTTTTTCTCCATAGGTAAGCTCGGTCTCACTTTTTTCCTCTCGTAGTGTAAAGAAAACATACAAAAACTAATTACCAACTTAATAGTTTTCCAAGCTCCACATTTATACTGTACTTTATACTAGTATTCATGTTATGAATGGTTAGTGTACTTAACTAGGTAATACGTACGGTAACTTTATGGATTTTACACGGATATTGGTAGGATGGATTTCATCATTAAAAGTTTATGGCAAAAAGTGAAATCCAACTGTATAAAATTTGTTAATATGTTTTTTGTTAAATTGAAAACATGAACTTTCTCCTTGTGATGCCTTTCATGCAATAAATTTACGAGTATGTTTCGAGTGATGCTCTTCATGCACTCAAATTACGAGTGTGTCTCGAGTGATGCTCTGCAACAAAAAATTAATCGAGGGGGTGGGCCCGGGGTGCAGGAAGGAGCCTGATCTTGAGCTTGAGGGCCTTCTAAAACGACACTACACAACGGTGAAGTTCTTTCAGGGAACCATGATGAACGCTGTAGATCTTGAAAGAGTCAAGGTTGGGCTACTTTTATCCGTTTGCTGTTTATATATTCACCCATTTCATACGTATTTTATGTACATATTTTCGGTAATTTTAGCAAATTCCCAATCCTAAGCTTAATTGGATATTTTGAAAAATGAAAATTGGAAATGTGTAAGTATTATAGTACAACGTAGACTTCGTATGTAGGTTTACCTATTAGTTATATGGAGATCAAAGTGAAAGTGATTGTAGAAAGCTGGAATTATATTAGCAAATATAACGTTTTATATAAACATTCCTTGGCCCTACTTTAACATTTCATTGTCCAAATTTATTAAACAAAAACATAATGCAAGTCTATATTCAATGTAAATTACCCCTTTATTTTTTTAATAAAACACTAACCATTAATATTAAATTATTTATTATAGCAACTTCCACAGTCAGTGCAGCAGAACTTATAAATAGCACACAGTGCGAAAATCAACTAGGCCAAGATTATCATTAAAAATCTACAATATAGCAGCAAAGGAAAGCAAAGCTTAAAGATGTTTTTAATTTTCAAAGAAGTAAGATGTATCTTAGATACAGTAGATAGGTGCTCTACTCATCTATGATGGATGTTACCTCAGTTTAGGAAGATATTTTATGACAGACGCCAAATGCGTATACGCTCCCCTACACTGCCACAGAGTCTGATTGTGAGTGAGACACCACACCAAGTATTATAATCCTTTGACGGTGTGGTACAATGTAGAAATAAAATATATAAATATGAAATGGTGTAAATATCAAGCGGCGAATAATGAATAGAAGACAAAATGGGAATATTTTTATACATAGATAGCCCAACCAAATTGTAGAATTCTATGAAGGCCATCAGAAAAGTCCCATATCAATATGTTGAGTCGAGTGAGGTCGATTATCAAACGAGTGTCGCTTGAAGCCATTAAATTAATGTTATAAAGAGGAACAAAAGTCTCCTTAAATCTTTCTTATGACTCAAAACTGAAATTACTAAACATAAAGTACTAACTAGCTTATTTAACTTTAATTCTACTAACTTCAAGCTAATAAAGGACGTTGCTGGTAGATGTAGGGAATAGTGAATCAACACACTAGCTGGGCAACAGCACTGTGAGAAGTCGAGTGGCATCAAGGCACGCTCTATGTAGTGGTAGTGGTACGAAAAGACCGAAAGCACCATCAGCACAAAGGGAAAGAGATCTCGTAGCTGTCGTCTACTCGTATTTATAGTCTCCCTACCTCAAGGATAATAGATAGGAAGAAGAAATCTTACATTTCCAAGACTCTACAATTATCAAATTAGTTACAATCTGCCTTGCGTTTAGTATTGATAAAAGTTAACATTGACATGAACATTTACAGCTCTACAGAAAGTACATAAATAAATCGCAATAATAATCCTAATCCTATTCAATACAATGGTATGGTTAGCTATGCCTTCGTAAACTAAAGTATCTTAACGTAACATATTCACCTTGATCTTCATTTACTAGTACTTAAAAGTACTTTGTAGATTTATTGCTTGGTGAATGAACAATTTCAAGCATCCGTACAATATGACTTATTAAAATCCTCAGTTTGTCTTTCGGCTGATTATTTGGGCTTTGGTTTTTATTTTGCCTACAATGTACAATCTTATGCAATATGAATTGTACTACTGTAAGTCTACGGTAGGACGGTGAAATGTGTACAGTAGTTTAAGGTGTGGATGATGATTTTGTTAGGATAAGTCAGGCGACTACGATGATTGTATGAAATATGGAAGACACAACCATGGAAGAGTTACGTACGGTATTATCTTTTAAATTTTCCCCTCGGGGATGGAGTCTAGAATATATTATTTACACCAGGTGCCCTCCGGCTCTTGAATTGGAAGCATTGTTTAAAAGGCATTTTACAACGGTGGAATTTTTCCAAGGAACCATAATGAACCCCATCGACCTTCAAAGGGTCAAGGTAAATTAATAAGCATCTCCGTACTAAAAGTACATATACATTCAAATAAATGGTGCACTAAGTCTAATAACTAAGTGTAACGCATAACTTAGTATTGTGACTGTTATATTTAATTCACTAAATTCACATGATCATTTAACGGTTTTTCTCATCGTTCACCTCATTTAGAATTATCGTTAGAATTATCTGTAGCTACATGGTTCACAAACATAGCATAACATAAAAGACTTTTGCTCTGTGATAAATTCAATGTTACAAGTCACTTTTGTGGCCGTAATTAATATAAATACTTGTTTAAATGTCTATTTGATATTTCTTTCGTACTGTACTATACTGTACCGCTCACTCACTATCAGCGTATTATTTCTTAAGTAAACTCACTTTCTCTCTTTTCTTCTGTTTATCTATAATACATATAACTTGTTTACGATAAGTGTTGTGGTGTACTGTACAGTTCCCTGTTTCTATATTTATATATATATATCATTATGTTTCATCTTGTATACAATTCTTTTTGATTACCTCTTTCTCTGATTGTGAGTCTTTCTTCTTGTGTAAATGTATGTTACTTTCAGTGCCAACTGTCTACTTTAACTAATAAGAAATCGGTTGGCCATTTATTGCTTTACACGTTGTGACGTGACACGTTCTTTAGTCCCGTGATTCGTCGTACCTATAATATTGCATGCTATTACAGTTTAGATACATAAACTTTCAGTAGAATTTACGAAAATTGGCACTCCATTACAGAGGAATTCACTGCAGTCGCATTATTGTGGAGATTCGTGCTGCTAGTCCCAAAATCCTATTTTTATGTATTCCCTTTTCATCGGATTCTAGA